>JAHZMT010003611.1:0-39185 GCA_027743785.1 Sinhomidia bicolor
CATGTATGAGTATGATCACAACAGCATTCACATAGTTAGCTTAGCACTGCTGCAGATTCCACTATGCTTGCCTTTGCCTGGTTAACGTGAACAAAGACTGTGACTGCGAGGTGAGATGATTCTTTTCCCTTCACTTTTTGTGTTCTCAACATTTTTGTTTTATTTAAGGACTTGAACCGTTTATGCACATGTATTAGGTACATGTGTCCACGTTGTTGTTGTTGTGCATCATAAATTATAATTCATAACTAAAAAAAATTCGTAGCTAAAAATTTTTTATGCTACTTTAATTTATAGCAAATTTAAGCAAATCATATTAATTATACACGTTATTTCACGCTACAAAATACTGCAAATACAGACATTCCCAAATTTTCACGTTTCACTGGACATAATTCTCTGCTGATGAATATATGTATGAACAAAGGTTGCAAAATTACTTGTCATGCATTGCTACGTTTACTCTACAGCATTTGAGGTGCTATTGAAAGCGTTCTGTAGATGATAATGAAGTTATATTTGACTTTAATCTGAGTACTTATCCATGAAAAAAACATTCCACACTATAAACACTACATACAACATATTATCTAGTAGGCTGAAATGCATTAATTAGTCATTATTAAGTGAACTGAGACGCGGACGAACACCGTTACAGACAGAGACAGACAACAAAAGATGCACCTACAGATGGATGATTCGAGTACATACTGTAATTTTAGTCTGGTTTACTACAACCATTAGTTAAATGCATACTATTTTTTTCTTAATGTATAATCTAAAAGTGCAACTTGCAATTAAAATTGAACTTGATGTATGTTACAATTATAATATGATAGACGGAAAAATGTCATCATGAGCTTGCTGAACTCAAGATCAAGTTCACACACCTGAGATTAAACAAAAAGTTTATCGATGCGTGTGAGCACGATGAAGCAATTGAACAGCAATGAAAAAATATAGTTGACAGTGCCATGTTATAACTCTGTGTTGAAACTTTTATTTGGATAATTGCTTAATAATAAAGGTAGGCATATGTACAAAATACCAATACATTTGTATTCACAGTACGTACAGACTACAAACAAATTATTATTAAGAACTGAATAGATAATATTATTATTTCGTAACTGTCTCTGGTTGCTGATTCTGACCGCCACGCCATCGTTTTTTTCCGCTAGAAGGACGCGTCCGTGGAACTGGAACTTTTCCATCGAATGCAAGAATCTTCAACTAGCAAACAAAAGTTAAAAACGCTTTTGTATTTTCGTAAGTATGCATAAATAATACGTAACTGTTAATAACGAACAAACTACTCACTTTAGAAACATTGACGAGTAAGTTGAGCTCTCGAAACTCGACCTCATCTAGAACAAATGTCCAAACGCCATCCAAGAATCGATAAGTGTGCAGCTTTGACGCTTTAAACATTAGTCGTCCACTTCCGCGTTGTCCCAGAATGTTCAAGATACTCCGATCAAACTGACACAAAATCTTGTTACATAACTGCATCGAAAGTTTATTTTGAGCTGACATCTCTTGTAAACTCTCCACCAACAGCTTCCCAACTGTAGTCTCCCTGTACCTAGTTGTTGGCGTCGGAAGACGCATGTCAATCAAATCTTCGTCATCATCTGAACCAGCTTCAGTCTGCTGGGCAGTACTCCGTCCATAATACGTTATCTAAATTTGAAAAAAATTGATTTTAAAACTAAAAATTGATTAACGTTGCAGTTACAGTGCACATTGTACCGGTACTACAAACTATATAACTATAAATAAACGCACTTACGTCTGTCATTTCTACTCAGCCAGTTGTAGTTCAGCCGATTTATGAAAGACCTGAACTAAACAAAACCGAATCTTGAAAACTTGAATCTCTATAATATAGTATTGAAGGTCCAATTAAATTTGTCAATTAGATTTTGGAATTGTTGTTACTTGTGCCTGCTGTTGATTGATTACTACGGGATAAATATAATGAACGCTGAACGACTATTACGTAAATGTCTGACTAAACAAAACAAAACCAAAGCAAAGCCTTTGCGTATGCCAAAGTTTGGCAGCCAAATGCCAGTACGCCGTACAAGCGCTCCCAGTATATAGTGTATAAGTGCTCACAGTAAGTAGGGTTAGTTGGATTAGGGTTCTTTACTTTTAGTACATATGAAAGGAATGTTATAAACTGAGAGATGAAATGAAAATATAATTCTGAGAAATAATTTGCATATATTCTTTGGTATTTTATGCAAAAAAATTGTTCACTCGCGTCGCGGCAACTGAGCTCTCGGCTCTCATGTAGTCAGCAGAGTCAGTAGTGTGGCACCGAAAAGAGCGCTCTCAAAATATTGTAAAAGGAAGTGAAGTGTGTCATTTACATCACTTCTTGTCAAATGAAGTCTTAAGCCAATTTAATTAAAAGCATAATTATTAGTAAGTAAATGTTTGTCTAACTGTCTTTACTATTTTAATATGATAAATTGACTATACAAAAAAAGTTTGCAATTTCTAAGTTGAATATTTAATCAAAATTCAATAGCAAATGAAATTGTTTATCAAATTATAGATTCATTTGTTTTATATTTTATACATACATATTTTTACTGTATTCTTATTACTGTTAATTAACATAAAATAATTAATATAAAATTCATGTAATTCACAATCACTACATTGTGCTAGTTAATCAATGCATTTGAATGCATACATAAAACCAGGAATAATTCCTGATTTAGCGATATTGTAATATTTGTCAAACAATACTTTTTAACTTTTTTTTATAACTTCTCCTTTTGGCAAATCCGAAAAAACTCACCTATATCATCTTACCGAACCGGATCTATTCTATTTACATTTATTTTATAAAAATGTACATAGTCTATGCTTCTCGTTTTTTTCTCAAACCCTATGGCTATAAGCATGCATTATTGCTTTGTTTTTTTGTTTGCAGAACAAAGTTCTAGCATTTGGATTTAAATTAAATATAGGAGAAAGTACGTTTTACATGCTGTTTGCACATTTAAAAAAAACCCTACAATAATCTTCTATCTGCATCCCTATACAAAAATCATCTAATCTTAATATCAGACGAACACGGTCATCCATCCAAAAGGATATAGAACTCTTTCTTATGCACACATTATGGAGCATCCAGTCAAAAACCAATTCATTTTATTAGACAGGTCTGTTTTTGTATCTTTTGATCTTATGCACACTTTTTAAAACAGTGTATATAGCTGCTAGTCCACCAACAACAACAGCAGGGTCCAAAACAGAAAAAAGGATTACATGCAAAAAATACGTGTGATATATGGATTTTCATTTGGTATAATGTAATTATTATTATGAGTGTACACGGGTTCACTCACTTGCTCAATGCTTGCTCATGCTCACACATCACATAAAATATCACATCATAGCAAGCAGCAGCAGCAGCACATAGCAATAGCAACAACAACGCTCGGGAGAAAATGAGAAAATATTCAATTTCCAAATATTTCTATGGGCTATATGAGAAAACCACTAGGAGCAAAAGCACACATTAAATACTGTACCTAGTCAAACTCACCTATCCATACTAGTACTTACATACATTTATTGCATCCATATATATATATTGTTGCTCTGTATATAGTTTTTTTATATGCACAAGATGTAATGTAAAAATGTTGTTATCATTCTCTTTTCTCTTCTTTTCAGCAGAGTCAGAAATTCAGAGACGTGTGGCAAACCATATACGCGGAGGACAATAATACCTACATTTATGTACATTTTTTTACCTATGTACTTTATGAACTTGAACTTGACTAAATAATATTATATATAGAATATAGATTAATTGTATGTGTTTATCGTGCTGCGTTGTTTTTTACTAATTAAATTACCTGAGAAAGTTAATATGTGCGGAGTAGAAAAAGAAAAGCATCATGCATGAACGCACAGAAAATTGACGATGAGATGACATTAACAGCATGGTAGTAGTAATGACGAGTAATAGCAAGAAAATATTTCATTGGAGTTGATACCGGTAGTAAAAGCTGGTGAAAATTTTATGTGAAAAGAGAATTTATTCTTTTTAATTTTTATTGTTTTTGCCAATTTGATATGCTCATCATGCTTTGACAAAATTGGCAAATAACGTGCACAGTGAAATAATTTGTTAGATTGGCAATTATAGGGCTAAATCTGGAACATGCTCAATGAGAAGAATACTTGTGGTGAAGTGGTTAAAAGTATTTAAATTATTGTTATTTAGATTTTATGTTAGTTTATTATGTTTATTAGTGCTTTGTTGAGTTTTTGTGTGATTTGTTTGCATTGTAGACTAGACGTTGTTGGATTGCGTGGCAAGTATGACGACGGATCCACCACCGGCGGAATTAGAGGACGTCCGGATTGGCAACTGGCAAAGTCGTCTTCCAAGTGCCATTTGTACTAACAAGGCAATTTTTGATGAGATCTTCTCCCTTGAAACATGGAAAACCGTGTTGCAGCCGGATCAGAGGGACCGTATTATGGTAGGAAAATGTGATTTGATGTTGTTATGCATATTGTTACTCTGAGTGAGCGTCTTTTCACAGTCAAGTACTTTTCCTTGCAGAAAATGCTTCCTCCAGAAGTTTTGAAGACTCCTGGAGCACCTGAGAAAGTTATTGAAGATCTCTTTTCAAAATCCTTGTCCAACTTTGATGGCAATCCTTTGGATACCTTTTATGATAAGCTAGAGAATGGGCATTATGATCCGGAAGTGGTTGAAACAAAAGCAAATATTGTTAGAGAATGGCGACGGGAATCTCTTCGCTTGAGGAAACATTATCACACAAAGTTGCTTCAAGATATTGTGATCTCGCGTGACAAACATTTGCGAAAACTAATTCCTCCTTCTCCTGTTCAAAAGAAAAACGGTAAAAAGTCTATATCGAAAGGAGTTACTTCTACTGTTACCACCACCAATGGAAGTGCTACAAATGGATTATCTTTAGTAGGTGCGAAGCCTAAAAACAACCATCAGCAAAATAATATTAAATCTGAAAGTGCGACAACTAGCAACAAAAGTAATTCTACTCGAAATTCGAGCAAAACCACAGATCAAAATAGTGGTAGCAATAAAAATAAACGGGGTAGGTTAGAAACGGCTTTGCTATCTCCACCGAATCTGATTAAGGATATATCCTCCTCAACAGAAGGTCCTTCCAAAAAGAAAGCTAAAAGTTCTACGTCAAAGAGCAAAGGAAAAAAGTCCAAAGATAGTAGTAGTAGTAGTAGTAGCGCAACGACGGCCCAGCCGCCCCCTTCTCCTTCATCGCAGTTGATAAACTCTCCGCTACTAATTGGAAATGGCGGTGGAACGGGGGCTCATCAGAAAACGTCTCTGCTTTTGGGTACTCTTACCTCTGGCAGTTCACCGTTGGAACCGCCAACTTTATCTCTTCGTTCACCTTCTGCACTAGCTGGTACAACATCATCGCATATGACTTCTGGAAGTGAGTCGAATGGAGGATTATCAAAGCAATATTCAAAAATTTTCCCAAGTCCCATTCTCACATCATCCCCCGTCTCCACATCTCAATCTTCGTCTTTCTTGCCTAGCCCTGTGCAAAGTTCACCCATACTCGCATCTCAACTGCAAGCCCCATCTCCGATCTCTGTGAATCTCAGCACTATTACGGGTGGAGGTCTTTCCTCGTCCAGAAATGGCAGCATTTCAGGTTCTCCTTCTCATTCCAGTATTACACTCAACTATACACAGCCACCAACTCCAACTTCGCTTCCCCCTCCTTCCTCAACAATCACATCCCTCCAACAATCTAGCAAAGGTCTAATGGAAGACGACAGTTCCTCAGATGAATTTGAATTTGAGACGATAGAACCTACAATAGGGTTTAGTGGTCCTTCTTCTGTTAATAAATCATCCGGTGCAAATCTGAAATCTTCCACAGCTCCATCTGGATACGGCAGTACAAATAGCAGCACTACAAAAAAATTAGCAGGTACAATATCCAGTCAGGAGTTGGCTAATATTCAAAAATGCTCACTATTGACAAACTGCTTAACTCAACCGTTATCGTCCAATTCGTCTTCTGCTGCGGCTGTGTCTGCTGCTCTGGCTAACAATATTTTGACATCAGCTCCAGTTCCAGCCTCAGCAACAGTAGCATTATCTGGTGGATCATCAGCGGTCCAACAACTGCTTCAACAGCAGCAACCACAACAAAATCAAAAAATCATTGTGACCAGCAGTGGAATTGTTACAACTTCCACGTCACTCGTACCTCCACCTTCACCCCTTCAGCAACAGCAACAACTTCAAAAATTTCTAACGACTGTCTCCAATACCTCCTCAAACATAAACACTCCCTCGTCTCACAAAGTTGTTTCTCACTCCCAACAGCAGCAAATTGGAATATTTCAGCAGCAACTACAAAAGAATGTGATAACTGCACCAACCTCAACCGGATCTGTTTCTGCTGTGGATGCGCAAACTTTTGTCAACACACTTATGGCGAGTTCCAAGGATCTCCTCTCCGCTTTCAGTTCTTCCATTGGAGGCGTTACGACTACTCCTGAAATTCACCAAATGCAGGTACAACAGCAGCAACAACAACATAATTCTTCAACAACTTCAACCGTGCTACCCATTTCCGTAAACCTGCAAGGCGTTCAGGAACATCAAAAACAGTCAACATTTATTAGAACAACCGGTTCAGCAATACCTCAACAGCAACAACAAGCACAACAGCAACTGTTATCGCTCCAATCTACAACCCCGACGGCATCGCCCATTGTTGTGGTTGGTCAAGGCTCATCGCTGAATACTCAAAGCTTACAATTACCTTCCAGTATTTTAGCCAGTAGTAATAACATTAGCAGTAATGGAAGTAAAGTTAGTATAGCTGGAATGTCAACTACCTCTGCAGTTACCCCATCCGCTTCCATTCCAAATCTCCTAGACTCTGATGATCTAAACCTGAGTTTAGGCAGTTTTACATTGGGAGGTCTGGGTGGAATGAATCTGGACTTGGGAACCAACCTTCAAGACATTGACTCTGGAGTAGGTACTGTAGACGGAATGAAGCTGGAAATGGACTGCAGCATGGATAAAATGGATGATTTGTCTGGTGTATTGGATGGAAATCCATTTGACTCCATCCCAAATCTAAGTGACGAGTTGGACGGACTGGACTTGGACATGGTGGATGGTCTTTGTGATTTTGAAACATTGCTGTCAGAGGAAAAGCAATATGCATCATTCTTTTCGCTCATTCGGGACGTGCTGTGTTCAACAAGGGACCATAGAATGACATTGGTTTGTCTTGAAAAAACGATTAAAAAGTGGACGACAAGTCCAGGTGCTGCATTAAACCCATGGTATATGCGTGTTCAGGATTGGAGCTACGCCCTAATTGTGGGTTTAAATTTTCTCGCGGGAAATTACCAAGACGTTCACCCAGAGGACTTCGTACCCTACATTGAATACAAGTACAAAACAAAATATTACCAATGGATCGGAGCAGGAAGAGATGGGGATAATAATTTGACTCCATTGAGTATCCTTTGGATGGACAACTTGGACAAGTTGCCACCCCTAAGAAAAAGCGAGGTGGACGGAGATGAACCTGAGGAGGAAGAAGATGACAATGAGGATTCAGACACTGGACTTGGTGGTGATCCTTCTGAGCCAAAGAAGAAGAATAAACGGCCACAAACTCCACCACCACCACGATGCACGACAGAGTGGGCGGTTAGACCGTCTACAGATACGGAAAAGGATGATTTCCGTCAGCAAGAAAAGCACCGTTTTGAAAATCCACACAAGGCATTTACTTACAGAATGCATGGCTACGAATCTGTAGTTGGACCGGTGAAAGGTGTCTACTCAAGTCAAACAGGAATAACTAATAAAGCTAGAGGTCACTCATTACTCGTAGATGATCGCCCACCATATGTGACAATTCTTGCTTTGGTTCGAGACGCAGTAGCAAGACTTCCAAATGGGGAGGGAACAAGATCAGAAATTTGCGAAATGTTAAGGGATTCGGCTTTTTTGGCTCCAGAGGCGTCAAATGTGACTCTCAATAGCGTTGTGAGTGGAGCTTTGGACAGGTTACACTACGAAAGGGATCCGTGTGTACGGTACGATTCGCACAAGAAAAGCTGGATATATTTACATCGGGACAGAAGCCAAGAGCAGTTTGGTAAGTTTTAACCATTTAAAAGAAATTTATAAATATATAGAGGTGGTTTATTCAAGTATCTGTGGCGTTAATTTTCAGAACGACTTCACCATAACAGAAGTTACACCAAGTCTACAAAAAGCCGAAACAATTCCAATAGAAAATCGCGTAAGGGTTCAAAATCTTCCTCAACAGTGGTCACTGTAGCCACTGGAACCTCACAGTCCTCCTCATCCTCATCTTCCCAATGTTCCACATCAGCAATTGTAGAATCTTCCCTTCAAAACGCTGTAGCTATTAGTACACCCGGAAAAACAATTTCCACTTCCAGTTCTCCGTTAGTTGCGCTTCCTTCACTTTCCACAATCAATCCAACTATACAAAGTCAGATAACCACGTTGACATCAACAGCAGGAGGAATCACCTCTGTGACGCAGCAACAACCTGGTAAGCAAGCAATTGGACTCGTGTCAGTCACTAATCCTACAGGAATTCAAGTTCAAACGCAGCAAACGACGGGTTTGGCAGGAGCTTTGCAACAATCACTGGCTACGGTTGCTGCTGCCAGTCGCGGAGGACTTGTGAGCATTCCTGCTTCATCAGCAATGGCAATTCAGGACGGAGCACAGCAAGTCCAACAGCAGCAACAACAACAAGCTTCCTTAAATGATGTTTTGGCTGCAGCCACTGGATTGAGATTTCAAACGAGCAACACAGGACCTCCAATAGTACTTAATCAGAACATTCTTGGCACTGGACAACAGCCAGGAAAACCTCAGCAAGCAACGTTTATTCAAGATACCGGAGGGTCTGGTGCAACAGCTCGACTAGTTTTGCAGCAATCACAACAAACGGGTACTTTGTCAGCAACAATGCAACAGGGGTCTTCAACTCAAGCTATTCAGGTGCAAACACAACAGCAGGGCGTTCAAGGTCCGACGGCGGCTGCAATTGCACCGGGACAGATATTACTAAATTCATCAGCCGCTGCTGTGTTGAAACTGGCTGGAAACATCAGACTTGGCGAAGGATTGAGACTTGCTCAATTGCGGCTACCTACAGGTGCTTCTGGCCAGCCGGGAACCGCGTCTCTAGCTCCAGCATCTTCTCCGCTACGCCTTCCTCAGCACAGAATATTACTAGCTAGAGGTACCCTTCCTGGTCAATCACAAGCTCAAGGTGTACTATTAGGGCAGACATCGACTGGCCAAACAGTTATTCTTTCTGCTGGACCCGCTGGAGCAGGTCCACTTGCAGGATTGCAACAAGCATTAGCTGCTGGCGGTTCAGGTGCTACAGGACAAATTCAGCTGCATGCTGCTCCACCTCAAACCATCCAATTAGATTCCTCATCTGCAGTGTCTGGTCAACAACAACACCAGCAAGGACAGCAACAATCTGGAATAACTCAGCAGAGTTTGCAGGCGTTTACTACCAATCAAACTGGATCTTCTACTGCAGCGTCCACAAAGTTTGGTATAATAACAAATGTACCACAAGGGGGCAACTCTTTAGTGGTATCTTCCGGTGCTTCATCATCTTCACTTATGCAGGGTAATTATTCCACTATGGCAAGAATCCAACAGTCATCCCAACTTACTCAGCAGACAAACTCACCATCCACATTACCCCCAACATCCATTTCCCTCCCAGCGTCACTCCTTTCATCAAGTCAGACATTGTCTCCAGTATCAACTGGAAATGTTACAATGTTGTCACCTCCAAATGTAACAGTTTCCACAACTCAACTTCCGCAGCAGCAGCAACAGTTAATTTTAACTTCAGGATCTCAAGGAAGTACAACCCAACAACAAATCGGAACCTTGGGAATGCAGACAATTCAGCTGCAGTCGGGTGTACAGCAGCAACAACAGTCACATCAAAGTTTGATTTTACAGCAGTCTCAGCAAAATATTACGCAGTCTGGATCAACTCAGCAACAGTCACAAGCACATCATCAGTTGACTGCCCCAATCATCATCAGGTCTGCGCAGGGAGATTTTGTCTCGTTTGGAATACCTTCTCATCTGTCTCTTGGAAGGGGTGTTCAAGGTACAGTAGCGCAATTACTGTCTCAAAAGATAACGGATATGCTCAACTGAGCAGGTCGAGCTACATGGTATACTTTATTAACAAATTAAAATGTTGTATACAGGAATTAAAGTCATCCCTTTTCAAGCTGGTAAGCAAACAGTGCTGGCTCGAATTGTTGCCCCTCCTCCAACCTCAGTTCCTTCCACATCTGGAGCACTAACATCCACAATAGCTGTACCATCATCAGTGTCCTCTCTACTTTCTGGCTCTTCAACTTTAACCAGTAACAACTTAAACTCAGTCGCAACTACCATTGGTAATATAACAACAAGCTCAAATTCAACTGTTCCAGCAACAGTTCAACTGACCAAAGTTCCTGTTGTTTCCTCCCCCTCCACCACATCATCATTTTCAACAGGGCAAAATTTAAATTCCGCCACTTCATATAGCACAGTGGTTTCGTCATTGTCCACTCCTCCCGCAATTGTTAGCCAACCAACTGCTTCGCTGCTGTCCCTACCACCTCCACCAAATACGCAACAGCAGCAGTCCCCTGGTTCAACTCCGATGGCTACCATTCATGGAGGGGTGGCAGTCACTACTACCACCACTACCAACAATAATAGTATTGTCGTAAACAATCACTCGTCCAATGTTACTGCCATTGCTCCAACCAGTACCATTACAACCGCCACCGTGCATAACGTTAGCTCTTCTTAAAACGGGAAGAAGGGAGTAATGTTTCCCAAATGCAATAGCTTTAATACTTAATTTCTTAATATTGTAGATTTATCATCGACTTTCTTGCTAGTAAAAATTGTGACATGGGCTAAACCGTACTTATCTTGTCAGGTGCAGTATAGTGCAAAAGCCAAAAAATATACAGTTTTGCAATATAGTGAGAACGAAAAATTACCTTGTGATGTTGTAAACCAAATGATAATGTACATAGAGTACACGTAAATAGGCAATTGTACTGCTTTGTACGTATTTAAAAGGCTTGTTAAGACTTATTTTATTGCATTTAAAACGAATGTTTACAGTATTTATACTTGATGTATGAACTTTTTGTGATGATGATTGTTGTTGTTTATTTTAAAATACTTAATTAAACCCTTTAAAAATATACATATAACACGTAAATTCTCATTCTATCCTGCATGTTTTGCATAAAAAGCTGCATTTTCTTTCGTTATGTAGCCTCCTTTGATTTTTGTTCCCTGCTGCGAATGCTTAACTTATTTTTATTACTTATTTATGATACATTCCAGAGGTAGCACAGTGCAAAGTAATAAAACCTTTTCCACCCCGTGTTCATGATTACATGTCGTACCTTTTACACTCATACTATTCTTAATTCGATAATATGCGCTTAATAGTTAATGAAATATATAGTGTTTAGGTAACTTATGTATTTCAGCATTAATGTCGTAGGATAATTCGTATGTATCTATGCAGTAATAATGTTGGAATAGTCTAACGGATTTTCATTAGTTAATAAAGCGTAACAATAATTCTTTTTCCTGCATCAAGTATACGTAGAATCTTCTCCATATCGTCAGCGTCAGGTTTTGCAATCATTTTATGGTCAGTATTGTAATGTGTTAATTATTCTGCAGGCATATTTATAAATTAAGAATATAGAAAATTCACGAAGTAGAGTTTATAGATAAAAAAATAGTTCCATCCTCCAAATTCCAAATTTGTGATGTTAGTTCATGATATTGATTGCTGTTCGATATACGGAAATATTTACGTATGTATAAATACAAAGCATACTGATTTTTGAACAAAATGATATTGGATTTTTCGTTTGAATGTTTGTTTGTTTATACAGCTATACATACCTATGACGAAAGTACTCGTTACAAGTAATGTAATTGCTTTTAAATTCTATTTTTAGGGAACGCTATTTGTCAGTGGTTCCTCTCATTGACTTTGTTGTCCAACCTGTACCGATGTAACGTTTTAATGGACTTCGGTATTGCTCACAAAATAGGGTACTTCCAGAAATTATTTTAAGATGATAACAACGGATTTTTTACTCGCCATATTTCATGACTTACTTATTGCAAAAATCTATGTATACCTATATATATATACCTATATATAAGTGTATATGTGTACATATTATTATATTTAATGTTTTTGGTTTATACCTAGGCATATACCATTTTTGGTTTTTAACAAGATTTAAAGTTTCGTAGAAATTCATTAAAAATAATTTCATATATGTAGTTGGCAACACACTTTTCAGTCAGTGACTTTGGTACTTTAATAGCTAGTGGTTAGGGATGGATGTTATATATTTGTCAGTGTCTCAAGTACAATTTATGGTATTTATTACTGCAATTAAGGGTACTACAGTAAGTTTTTAATCGATCCGAAATTTTTTAACATGTATAGTCTGTTGTTTATAAATAGGTAACTCGTATTCTTGTTTTTAGCTTATATAAAATGTCGATTTAAAATGAATTTTAGTATATATAATGGTAATACATAAATTGCATAATATAAAAACAGGTAGTGCGATGTGTAAATTTCCAGAAAACAGCAGCGATTTTCAAATAAACGAAAACTTTGCATTTGTTAGATTCAACTTCAAATTCAACTTTTGATATATCTGAATGGCGCGTATGGTTATGGTGGAGCTTGTTTCCGCTAGCAATTCAATCATTTTATCGATATTGTTATGATAAAAATATTTGTACTTTTTTTATAAATGTTGTTTTTGGGACGATTTTGTCAACTTTTAGATTTTTGATGAAGTCTAAATGCTAACATCAAAATTTCGATAGCATATTCATAAGTGTCAAATATTTCTAAAATTCATCTTTGGCTGTTTACAAACAAAAAACGAACATGGATTTTGATTTAAGTAGTATCCTTGAAGAACTTGCGTTTGGACTGTCGTCTTTTGCAACAATGATCACCGCATCAATGTACTCGCACTACCGATCAATTGCTCGAAATTTAGAGGTTCGAAATTTATTGAATGCATTGCTTGACATCCATTTATATAAAAGGGAGAATAAGAAAGCAAAATCGATTTATATTGATTTATCAGAATGCCCCGATAATATCAGTCGGCCCAGAACTAACGAAGACAATGACTACGATCCCATATGCAGTTGTTACCGGTCGTGTGTTTCCTCTAGAATCTAACAGAACACTGAACACTGCTTCCGGTATGCCTGCAGTTATATCTAAACTTGATACAAAAGAGTTACGTTGGACGAATATGCGCTGGAGCGAAGCTGTAGTTAGCACGCTAGACTCGAATGACCTTCAAGTCAGTCCTGCTATTCGATATGTGCCCTTTGCCTTGTACAACCCAAATACAGCCACGACAGTTCCTTCCGGCTCTGCCGTTATGGTGGATGACATTTCAAGCGGTCAATTTGATGACCTTCTCCTTACTTCAAAAGCTACATACATTCCAACGCAAATGACCGTCAGCGGTTTAGTCGCTTCTTTTTTTCGAGGTTCAATCTCTGTTGGCGTTGAAACCAGCGAAACTGTTCTTCCTGTGGGAAGCGTAATCACTGTGATTGGAGAACTGACAAAACTATCGGGTCAAAAACCGATCTTTCGAGTAGGCAAATCTTCGGCAGGAGGACAAACGACGCCTTATATCCTTACGTCGAAAAATGTTATGGAATTAAAGAGCGCTTTTAGAACTCAGGCGACTATGTTTAAAGTTTTGTCGATTTTATTTGGTTGTTTTACAATTATGACATTTTATTCTTTGGGAAAAAAGTGGCTGCCAAGATTTCGCCTTCGCCGAGTTCAGCGATCTGTACAACGACAGAGAAATCTAGTCAGTGTGGACGGACTTCATGAAGCTCAGATTTGCGTGGCATGTCTACAAAATCCCAGGGAAGTGGCATTGTTTCCCTGTGGGCATGTTTGCGTTTGTGCCGACTGCTCGTTGAGAATTCGAGAACGATGTCCTGTGTGCAGAGAAAATGTGGCGGAGACTGCGCCCGTATATTTGGCATAAAATTAAGGTTTATGTCTTTCATACTCGATTATTATGAAATTATAATTTATTTACTATTTGAAAGAGGAACAAATATTACAAGTAAAATGTTTGCAAAAGATTTTTATTAAGTACGTTGTATCAGTTTTGAGTAGATTATATAGGTAACAGTACATTCATCAGCAGCTAATCATTTATATAGTGTGAGAAGGGCTCGAAACGTACCTCGAGTAAGATGTTTAACAAACCTAAAAATGAAAATAAAAAGTCAAATTAAAATAATACTCTAAGAATACATGTGTTTTAATAACAACTGTTCAAATGAAACGACTTACCTAAACACTGACAACAATCTGATAACATACATTCTTCCATACCCGTAACTAATGGGATTGCATGAACGAACAATCCTTCTCATGATCTTATTTTTATGACTTGAGCCCCAGTCCTTGTTCTTTACTGTATTAAGTGCTCGTACACTTTTTCTGTACATTGTTCCACAATATGTAAGTGCCAGCAGAGCAGAACCAGTTCCACCAACCGACCAAATCAAGAGAATCAACGTGTTTGTCAGACTGAGGTTATCTTTGTGCTTAATCAAGGAAAAGTTGCAGAATACCCCCAAATATGTAATTGTACATTGTAAGGGAATTATCATGGAAGAGAAAACCTCTTGGAAATTCAAGTGCAGAATTTGAAATTGACGGTATCTCACAGGAAATTCTTCAAATGTGCGAAACGCTGGATCAGCTTTCTGTCGATGCCAAATTCGTCTTGCACCTATTCCAGGTGGTCCTCGTGGGTTTTCAGGAAAGCAGTAGTATTCGTGAGAAATTAACCAAAAATACCAACCGTATGTGAGAAAACACACTACTTGTGAAAGAAGCACAGCCCAGACAACTTGCAGTCCGTAAAAGTACAGGATTCCATTCAATACTACTAGTGGAGGGCTGCGGTACTCCAAGGGCACCAGTGAAGTCTCATCCCAAAATCAACAAAGAAGAGATTTAAAAAATTTCATGGTAAAAATACTTTAAAATAGTAAATCTGACTACGGCAAAGTCTAAAAGTTACCATATAGCAAGGCCAATAAGGAAAGAAGATGTAGTGAAAACTGATGAGTAGTCCTAACAATGGACATGCTATTCCCGTATAAGTAATCAAAGCGTCAAATAACATATTGGAGCAGGAATGATTTGGATCAAATGTTGACATAAAATTAGCTACATACAAAGCGGAAAATCTGTTGTTACAACTGGAATCAGAAACCAAGAGTAAACGATATAGGTAGTAATATTAAACATTGATACTTACTCTGGATATCCTGTAGAAATCGCCAAAACTCAGTCATGAAAATTGCAGCTAATTTTGGTCGACGGAGAAATGGGTAAGCTGCCGTTGTGTCAAATACAGCGCATACGGTAAGAGCGTACAGGTAATAATAGTAAAACTCAGTTGTTAGCTTCATCATATGAAAACGAATTAGCTGAACAAACAAAAATGTTCCATAGACTACAAATAAGCTGACACAAAAGGCGTGTTTTCCGTAGCTGTAGGTCGTTACATACAACCGACGTTTCTTACTACACCATATGAAAGGCGAGCCATTTAAATAATACGCGAATGTCTGCAGGAAACCAAAAATTCGAAAATATCTATCACTCAGCATTTTTCAGAAATTTTTATACTAATTGAGTCTTTTCTTGCTAAAGTCTGGTCTCAGACTAGAATGCCACGAATCACAAATAGAGTTGTCTTTAAACTTAATTAACTGACAGTCAATAAATTTGTTATATATTGAATCTGGAATTTATACAATTCAACAAGTTTAGTAAACAATCAAAATTTAATAGTAAAAAGAATTTTTGTAAAGCATCCTTTTCATCATAAAAGTAATTTACTACACAACAACAAACAATGAGGTTGAACTATTCAGTTTCCTTTTATTGTAATCAAATTACAAATTTTAATTTTGGAACATTTAAAGCCGCAAGGTGTAAATCGAATGTATTGAGAACAGAAGAAAAACTCTCATAACTTTTTTGATTTGTCCATTTATTTTAAAATATTTAGAGACTTGGCATGATTTTTTTGTGGTACTTCCCATTATTAAAGGGGAGGAGAATTTAGAATTTTTTATATTTTCTTTTCTTTTCTTTTATATTTTGTAAATTATTTTATTATTTTAACTTGTTGTGAGGTAGTTTGGCTACCTGTAAGCAACTCTTTTAAAATTTAAAAAAATACACATATAGTTTCAAAAATTTTAAGTTTTGAAATTTTATAAAAATGTTTTAACAGTTTATTGTTTTTACCTTTTCCTTGTTTTCATGCTTTCATATAATTTCTGTTGAAATCCTTCAATGGCACCATATTGAAAAAAATTTCAATTTCTGTTTATGCTTTTTAGTTTATTGAATATTCAATTTATATTTATACTTTCATCGTTAACAAGGCTGCTCAAGATTGCCAACAAAAGTAGCGAAAGCAAAAATTTCCTAATATGATTTCTTGGTTTGGAACGTAGAAAATTACACATTTAGGACCGGGTACAAACTTGTTATGGACATAATACATACATACAAAACTTAAAGCACAAAATATATTTTTTCTTACCTTTGCTATTAACCAAAAAATAGAGTTTGAAAATCGTATTCTTCAAAAATTATTGGCGAAGGACATTAAATTTTTTTTGTTTCTACCTACAGTCTTCCGAAATATCTTACCTTAATAAATAGTAGATTAGTGGATGTATGTTTCACCAGTCGACAATTATTAATTTTTGAACATTTAACTGTCTTAAATAAATTTCTTCTGGCTTAATAATAAAACCTGTTAATTACTAAAGATCCCTAATACCATTACGCCGTCTAAAGTCGTTCTGTATAGCCTCAATGGTAATTAACATGACAATAAAATTCAAGTCTCTTATCTCATTTACATTTTAAAATGCATCACGGAATATTTCCGTATGTCTTAAACTTTACAATGTGTAAGGAATAATTAAATACCTATCTATGCAACGACACAATCCAATGACTCCTACTCTACGAAAACTTTTAACTAGTTTTCAATTTTATTTTTTATCCAATTCTAGAAACTTTGCCTGTGTCTGTTTGTTTCTACACACCACGTTTTGGCTCTGGGAGATGAAGTTTTTATAAATTACTTATTTTATTACAAATTGTATTAAGCATTTACTCTGCTTATACTTATAAATTTATAAATATTCAAATAAATGCATGAGCTCCTTTTTTCAGCAGTGGTATAAAAATATTAAAAATTTATAAGCTTAAATTCCGAATAATGGAAACGGACATGGTTCGATACAGGTATACAGCTATTAGACGAGGTCTCACATAATAAGCTGATGGTAGTTGGTTTTTATTTTGCTAAAAATTGTTGGATAAAATATTTTGACAACATTAGGAAATGTTAACATGAATGCCAAAGATGTTCAGTGTCATGTAACTTAAAATTGTTTGGCTTTTATTTTCATTTTAAAATCAACAAAGCTCTGATAATGACTTTAAATTTTTTCAAATGATAATAATTTTAAAAACAAATGATCATTTTGACCAAACACAGAAAAGCTGTTTTTTGTCTTCATTAGTATTATTGCCATACCTATTCTATATATGGATATGGATACTACATGATAAGTACTAATTTTAAAAATAAAAATGTAGCCATTATTTTCTACAAAATAAGCGAATGACTCCAAAATTGCACTAGTCATATAAGACTTGTAATTTGATTTTTATTTTGCATTTGATTTGATTCAATTTGAGTTTTGAATTGTAATTTCGGACTTGGAACCAAATGATTTCGACCATCTATGAATATATGATATTTACAGGTACTTTGACAAAGCAAAAGTTATTAACAAAAGCGTACAACTCATTTGACTGTTTGACATTAATTCTCAATTTTTATTACGAATACCGGCAAATTGCAAATCACAGTCTTGCAAAAGATTTTCCATTTGCCACGATGGTCAGCAGAAATTTTTAGTTTAAAGGTCATATTATGTATTATATTGTTCATACTATTTTAAAATTTAGTTATATTTCAACTTCTCATATTCTAAACTTCTAAACGTCTACCATAAATAATGTTAATGATGAATGAGAAAGGCATGAAAATGAACTTCATTGTCATCGTCGAGAGTCATTTAAACTTGCTATTTTTCTACTCCATGCCGTGATTTTGTATCACATTAATTAGCATAGTCAAGAACTGTGGATAAACTGGATATATTTGGATTTAGTTAGTCTTCATTTACAGAACTAATGTTTTAGTCTCACGACACATGTATATGAATGACAAAATTCAAAGTGTTTAACACATTTGTAAACATTTGCGCAAATCAGGTACTATGGTACTATTGCTTGTAACTTGTTTAACGGCAAGTAGCAAGCAACTTCACCATATAAAATTTTTGCTTGCTATCCGTATCCGTGTACATTCCATCGTAATACTTCCATGTTGAGAAACAAACGAAAGGTACGACAATTAATCGACATTCACAATAACCTTGGAGTACATATGTTGATGCCTTTGCAATTTGATGTTACTTGTTGGATACAAGTGGAGATGGATTTCAACATAACATAACGCAACATGCATACATATTACATATACCTACTTTAAATGTTCCTTCATCCTTCGTATTCCAATCTAATTGCAATTTTGGTCTTATCTACTTATTAGTGCTTATGTAGTCATATTAAAGTTGTTGCTATATTTGTATCGCACATCGCACACTACGCTTTTAGTAACATGAGTGTACATGTAAAATGATTAACGGGAAAATTTCTGATGGCACTCGCCTATCACCCACCGTAACGGCAATGATAAACCTTACTAATTTTAACCATTTCTTGTGGTCCAACCAAAGTAATTTTTTGGCTTAGGCTTTGGTAACAGAAGGCATTACGTTTCAGACAAAAATGTGAAAACACATTCTGTAAATATCCAGAGTTCCACTTTGTTATCCTTAATGCATTGCACATGATACAGTGCAGTGTTGAGGTACGCAATATGCATGAGAGCATCATTTTGTATACGATATATTATTCCAATGGACATACTTAACCTGCCTGTAATCTATATTTAACGCCCCACAAGGACAGTCAAGGTTTCAGGTTTGCCTGCTTCGAAACTAATGAGCAATGCAGTAATAGCAACAGTCATCATGATCATTATTACATTACACATATCAACATCACCTGCATCTATGCTCCTTGTCAGTTTTTCTCCTATAGCCCATCCCGATTCATCTGCCTAAAGTGGCTCTCCGGCACTTTTGCATAAAATCAAAACATTTCTACTACAAACAACGTGCTCTGTTACTCTGTTCTCCCATATATTAGTATCCCCCCGACAACCAACACACATTTTTATCTTGTGTGCCATATTCCGTCTTCTATTCTCATCAACTAATCATCTATTCTCTTTCTATGCAAAACATATACCATTTTCTTCGATATTTTTATGATGATGCCCTAAAAGTTCAAGAACTATCATTATTACAGAACAGGAACACTGCGGAACACTTTACTGACTGACACAAACAGTACACTCACGTCATTATTACTATATCATTTTCCGTTGTTCCTTCCGGAGTTTTATTTTACTGCAAAACATCAAACCTCTCAGAAAAAGCTTGTCTCGGATCTGTACTGTTTTGAAACGAATGTGTTTTATATTTATTTTGTCATTATATTTTACAATATAGCAAATAATCATTGTCATTCTTTTGTCCAACATTATTTCATTGTATTTACATACCTATCTATACCTATACGTATTATTCGCATCTTATAAATGCCGAATCTTACATTGCCCTTTTTTCTGGAAGAAACTTACCACTATTGCAAATTTTTTTTATCTTATATGCTTACATTTAAGATTGTTTTTTCTCGGTGGTGGTAATTGGTAAATATAGTAGTGGTATTCGGCTCAATTCGCTGGCCACACACAGAGTCGGATTTTCCGAAAGATGCATAGAATAAGTATATATTGAAATCTTGTGATCTTTCATTTTTTTGTTCTCCTGCTGCTCTAATCTCTCTCTATCTATCTCGGTTTGATGCATTTAAATGTACTTTATATTTACACGAAAACAACGTGAAGTTTACTACTGACGACCAGACCAGTGTGTCGTCGAACGAACATATTATCTTTTGTTTTAAAAGTGTTGTGTGCTGTGTGTTGTTCTATATTCGTCTTTTTCTGACCTTAAAACTGGTACACTTGCTTGGCTGCAGTGAGAGTCGAGTCAGTTGTGTGATCATCAGTCAGCTATAACTGAAGTTGGAGAGCATTGGGAGCAGTCATAATCTTAATTTGCACATTTCCGGTGAGTTATTGTTATTATACTTGTACTTGTTATTGTTGTACATTAAGGTTTTAATTTTTTTACTCCGATAAATTTGTAATTTTTCATTGTTGGTGGTCAGTGCATCAATATCAACTATACAACAAACAGCAAAACTGTGAACAGCTGTGCACTTGGCGATGTGGTTGTAGATTACGACGGGTGCTTTTTTCTATAAATTTTCATGCATAAAATTAATGTACACATGTTTTTAACAATGTTTCAAACTGTCGTCGCTCGTTAATCCTACTTGAATTATTTCCGTGAATAATGGTTATATCGTTGCAATAAAGTTTATATTTTTCATTGCCGTGGTCACATAAAGGAAGATTGAATGAGCATAAAAATCTGTTTACTTAGCATTTTGATAAGCTCTTGCACGATACATAATCGCCCAATTTATTAAAACTTGGTATCACAAGACATAGTAGTCGTCATTTGGAGACCGGTTGGTTACCTGACTATTTACGTTTTTGTAGTATAGTAGATAAGATAAGATACCTGGAGATAACCACTGTATAAAATACACAAGTTGCTTTTTTATCAATGAATTGTGCCGATTTTGGCTGACTGACTGTGTGGAAATAATTAAGTCATTTTTATGAGTTGGAAATTGTTGTAATGAATGAATTTTAACTGGAACATTAATTTATTTCAGATTTCGTGGCAGTTGGAAGAGGAATACATTGTAGGACTGAAATAATCAAGTGATTAAGAAAGTTCTAGGGAGAAATGTATCGTTTCGTTGCAAACTCACCGACAGCTTCGGCTGCGGTGGCGGCTGCAAATAATCTACTTAAAACCCGAACAGCATCGGCAATTACTGGTTCCCCTAAGAAAAATTTAGTCCAGGCGCTGGCTGGAAGTACCCGAGCATCCTCCAGCTCTTCTTCAACGCCTGCTTCAGTTTCAGCAGCTGCAACCAAGGCCGCGGAACAGCAAAAACAGTATTCTACTGCTGCACCTGCAGCTGAGTCATTCCTCAATGGATCCTCATCCAGTTATGTAGAGGAAATGTACAATGCATGGCTTCAAGATCCCTCCTCAGTTCATGCCGTGAGTGTAAATCATACATTATTTTATTGTTTAAGTTTACAGGCTACTTTACAATTTTATCACTTTTAAAACCATTTAGAGTTGGGATGCCTTTTTCCGTAATACTTATGGAGGTGCACAACCAGGTGAGGCGTACCAAAGACCACCAAATCTTGCCCCACCTGAACGAAACACATTACCTCTATCTGCATTCACTTCAGGTGGTGCGTTGATTCCTGCTGGTATGCCTGGAATGTCTGTTGGAAGTCCCAGTGAAAAAGTTATCGATGATCATCTTGCTGTACAAGCCATCATTAGAAGTTATCAGGTCAGATTACCGTATAACTTTTCTGTTTTCTTTCTGTGCAAAAATTGACTTTTTGATTGTGTAATATGGTGTTGTTCGTTATGTCATGATGATTGCTAAATCCCGTAATCTAACGATGAAAATGAGGTACCTCTTCTGTTCTTCGTATAAATCATTCCCATCTCAGCCCTTTAATAGAACAAATTTTTATGTGACTTTGATTTTGTGGTGCATGAATTTCAAAATTAACCTTTTAAAATCGCATGTAATTTGAAAAAGTTTACTTGCTTATTATGTGGTCTTTTTTAAGTAAAAAATATATGGTAAGGTGCAGATATCTAAATTAGTATTGTAGCACTTTATTGTTGCAAATAGTTAAACTTGATATGCTTAAACATCTATTGATGTAAATAAATGCTTACTTTTCAATTAAAATTAAATGTCAATCTTTAAAATGGATAAAATATAATTGGTTAATATTTTTAATGAATTTGAGACTAATGAATTTAATGAAAATTTCACGCACCCGAGTTTTTGCAACGCATTACAGGAGCCTCTTGTGTAAAGCTCTGTTTATATGTATAAATAGTTCGTTTCTGTGTTTTTGTATGCAAAATAATGTTAATTATCTAAATTATAATTTGGACACACTATTTCTTTATTCTACTTTCCATTTATCTACGACGGCGACATTTATGTAGGCACGTGGACACCATATTGCGAGACTCGACCCCTTAGAAATCACATTTGCCGACTTGCACAGGGATAGTAAAGACGCAAAGGCGATTGTCGTACGAAATTACATGGAGGGTTATGGTTAGATTTGTATTATAATTATCTTCTATTTTCAGAACATGTTTTCCACGCATTTCTATGTTCAATGTTATGCTGTGTGAAATGTCAATTCAATTAACTTGTTAATATTCTTATTTATTGTTCCCAATTTAAACTTCACGGTATGGATAGAGCTGACTCACTTTAACTTAATAACATTAGCAGTTGTTTAAAATATTGTCCTTTTGTAAAAGTACGAGCTGCGGAGTAACGTAAAAGTTAATGGAGGGCTGGTTTCAAATTTTTTATTAACAGTAAAAAAATGGCATGCTGCGCTGTATATGCATGTCATGTATCATGCTGTTGTAGCGCTTTGCACATTCTGTTTACTATGTTCCAGTCGTTTAGTTTACTTGGTTTTAAAATGCTTTCGTTTTTGTTGGTTTTATTGTGACACTGTACTTATAAACCCCAAGGTGTGCTTTTAAAAGGTAAAGGTTATCATCAATGTCAATGTTTACAGTAATCATGTAGTGTTTTTGGGGAACTCTAAAATAGCTTAGCTTATCGTGTTTAGTATTATAAAGTAAATATTCCAGAAAGAAAGAGGCAAACGTTTTTTTCGTTCAACACCATGAAGTAAAGTCAATGCAAACAAAAGTTTTATATAAAGATTTTCAAAAACATTCTTGATAAGAGACAAGGAGTAAGTATAGTGTATTTAAAATGTCACTTGATTAAACAGATTCGTGGGCATAACATAGCTGATCTGGATCCGTTAGGTATAGCTAGCGTTGATCTTGATGACTCCACACCTACGGAGCTCGTGTACAAATCTTACTCGTTTGGTAATTCCTTACTTTCTCTATCCACACACACAAACACTCAATCTTTTGCAATTAAATCAGCCAATTTTCTTTTTTCTCTAAAGTAATTACTTCATTCGCGGGGAAATAATACATAATGTACGAGAACTGTGCATTTTGCTATTGAGAATTACAGTTTTTCATTTTCTTGTTTGAAATTAGCACACGTGTTGGTTTGTCATAATTTTTACCATGTAATTTACCTACTTACCTTTTATTTTTATTTTCCAAATAAAATTTTGAGTTGGCAAGTCTCGTTAAGGAAAGCTGAATGACGCTATATGCCATTTTAATAATGATATTAAAAATTCACGTATATAGGTACTTTTTGTTAGAATTATTTTTGTTTTCATAACATGGTGAAGCCAATTAGGCCCGGTAATTATCTTTTATTTTCTCTTTTGTAGTAGTTTTTTTTGTTTGTCTTTGTTTTTAACATTTTAATTAAAAATTATTATTTTCGTTGAGAAAGTTACTTTCTGTTTGTCACACCTGCTTAATTGCACGCACTTACAACTACAAAACACAACTAAAGAGTCAGAAGAGTGAAGCGAAATGAGTAGTAGCAACATTCTTGTCAGTTATTATCATTATTATTAGTTTTAGATAATTAACTTTTAGTCTTTCGGTAGAGTTTATCAGTCAGCTCTGTCTTCAGTCTATTCACCCTTTTTTAATATATATATTTATTTATTTATATGCCTTATCGTGCTTTAAATGCTATTATGTACAGAATCTAATGTATTTCTTTATGTATTTCCCGTCGTTTTATTCGGTGTCAATGTAAACGTAACCATCATCAGAGGAAAAAGATATGGATAGAGTTTTTAAATTGCCTGCAACCACGTTTATTGGGGGAACTGAGAAACAGTTAACTCTAAGGGAGATCTTGAAACGGTTGGAGAATGCTTATTGTCGTTCTATTGGAGCCGAGTTCATGTTCATCAACAGTTTGGAGCAATGCAACTGGATTAGACAAAGATTGGAACCACCTGGTGTTTTGGATTTTGATTCAGAAACAAAAAGACTGATACTGGCACGTCTTACAAGAGCCACAGGTCTTGAAGCTTTTCTTGCCAAGAAATGGTCTAGTGAGAAAAGATTTGGTTTGGAAGGTTGTGAAATCCTCATTCCTGCAATGAAGCAAATTATTGACAAGTCTACTGAGTATGGAGTGGAATCTGTAATAATGGGAATGCCACACAGAGGTAGACTGAACGTGTTGGCTAATGTATGTCGTAAACCGTTGGAGCAGATTTTCAGTCAGTTTGCAGCGCTTGAAGCTGCCGATGACGGTTCTGGAGATGTCAAGTACCATTTGGGAACATACATTGAACGATTGAACCGCGTCACGAACAAAAACATTCGTTTGGCTGTGGTTGCAAATCCTAGCCATTTAGGTATGTGGAATAAAATACCCATATTAAATCTACATATTTAAATTTTTGGACAAGTGTTTATCTAAAATGGTCCGATTGTAAAATTTCAGAGGCTGTCGATCCTATTGTTCAGGGTAAGACCAAAGCTGAGCAGTTCTACCGAGGTGACAATGAAGGGAAAAAAGTCATGTCAATGCTTCTTCACGGTGACGCTGCTTTCTGTGGTCAAGGCATTGTTTTCGAAACCTTCCACTTGTCCGATCTTCCTGATTACACCACTCATGGAACAGTTCACATTGTTGTCAATAACCAAATTGGTTTCACTACTGATCCTAGACATTCCAGATCGAGCCCGTATTGCACAGGTACATACGCAGAGACTTTTGAAAAGAATGATTTTGCAAATTCAATATTTATTGAGAATAATAATAATTGTTTTTGGTTTAAAGCAAATTGTTTGACGGGACACAAAATAGCGTTTGTTATAAACTCATCATCATAAAGTACTTTTGTCGCCGCATATGCAAAGTTTTTTTATCCTCAATTTTACAGGATTTGAGTTGGGATACTCAATGACCAACCCAAATGCTCTAGTATGCTGGGAAGCACAGTTTGGTGATTTTAACAACACTGCCCAATGTATTATCGATCAGTTTGTCTCCTCAGGGCAGTCCAAATGGGTACGACAAACTGGATTGGTAATGTTGTTGCCACATGGAATGGAGGGCATGGGCCCAGAGCATTCATCTGCCAGACTCGAAAGATTTTTGCAAATGAGCTCTGATGACCCAGATGTGGTTCCTTCTTTTGACAACGATGTTGCTATTCGTCAACTGCAAGAAATTAACTGGATTGTAAGTTTTAGTTTGTAAACACGTTTTTATACGTTCCATATTATGCCTTCCATACGTTTATTACGACAACCTTATTCTTTGTGTAGGTGGCTAATGTCACAACACCAGCAAATAACTTCCATCTTTTGCGCCGACAAATTACTCTTCCCTTCCGAAAACCTCTGGTCATCATGACTCCAAAGTCTCTGCTTCGTCACCCAGAGGCAAGATCGAGCTTTGATGAAATGACACCTGGAACTGAATTTCAGAGGATCATCCCAGACCCCACAGCCCCTAGTAGTGCAAGGAAACTCATTTTCTGCAGTGGCAAAGTGTACTATGATCTGAGAAAGGCTCGGGGAGACCGGGGATTGGATAATGATGTTGCCATCACTCGCGTGGAGCAAATTTCACCCTTCCCATACGACTTAATTGCAGAGGAAGTTAAAAAGTATCCAAATGCCCAACTTTTGTGGGTTCAGGAAGAGCACAAAAATAACGGTGCCTGGTCTTACGTTCAGCCAAGGATGCGTTCCTTGATCCCTGAAAGAGAAATCAAGTAAAAAAATTGAAACTTATTAATTCCTATATTCTGTTCAAAAATAATTTCAATTAGTTTAACAATGCCGATCTTCTAATTTTAGATACGCTGGACGTGCTGTTTCTGCATCAACTGCTACTGGTAGCAAGCACATGCATCTCAAAGAGCAAGCACAGTTATATGAAGACGCGTTGGCTTAAATTAAACTTGAACCTAAAATAATACAAAATTGTTAAATTGCATTAAATATGTAGAAATATGTACGTATCATCAATCAATTGACCTACTTGTACAATATTGTTTAAAAATGCATAATACAGAAATGTGAGAGACAAAATAAGGTTATGTTCCGTGTTACTAGAAAGGTTAAGTTATTTGAAGGAAAGTAAAAGTCGTGTTAATAATGAAAGTTGCTAATAATGAATTTTAATAGGCAAAAAAATATTGATTATTTAAAGTTGCTGCACAGGCTGTATCGTACCTTACCTATATAACATTTATGGAATTTAGAGTTTAATTGAAAAGAAAGAATTATTGTAGAGACAAATTATTATACCTGTGTTAAATATTCAGAGCATTAATGTTCATAATCTAGCTTTATGAAAGACCAACTAAAAATGAGAACTAGATCACAAATTCTGCTTTATATTTAATTAAACACATTGGTTGAAACGCTAAAAAAAACTACGTCAAATCAATGAGCTAAATAAATTGCCACACACCTAATCACCTCTTTCATTATTAAAAAAAATAATACAGTATTTTATAAAATAAATAAGAAACTTCCAAAAAAATAATAATGCAAGCTGTAATGTTTTTATGACTTGATCAAGCACATTATTAAATGATACAGAGAATATGAATAAAAATAAAAATGACAAAGGTAGTGTCCGCACTCCGAGGCTCAATGAAGTGTAAAAAAATATTGTAAAAAATGCGTAATTTGTTTCTTCGGTTTACGTGTAATTTTAAATCGAAGATAACATACATACCTATTATAATATTACTGGTGCGCAGAACGTTTTACGAGTCGATGAAATGAATAAGATAGATACAGAACCGTTACGTATTGATTGAGTTTGTAAAGTTGGCAGTGCTTGTACTGTAGTATTTTGTTTAGTGGTTACCTACCTCCTCATTCTATTATCTCAGAGTAATTAATGCGTGCAGTCGAATTATTCCTTGTACTTTTATTTAAGATTATTATTTACGTTTAAAAGTAATGGTGAAAAACCTTTAACATAATTTACGATCATGTGAGTACTTAATCAATATTCCTTAGATTTGGAGTTATTGGACGCTCTAGCACCCGGATTACATTGTAATGCAAACTTGCCGCACTTATACCATTATTAAATAAAATTAAATGTCGAGGAGAAAAACATCCAGAATTAATAAAAACAAAGCAAAACCAGTGTATTAAAAATGATTCTTTTTCAACAATAACGCATTTTATTCATATATGGATGGTATTTATGATGAGTCAGCGTATGGAAATCCATTAAAGACCAACTAAAGTTTTCATTGCATTTAATATAGTTAACAGTTTATTATGGTCATATTTACCTATGCTTAACATTGATTTAATGTGCACTTAGAATCAGCAGAATGCCTGAAGTTACTTTACATGTCAGTACCACAAAACTCAATTTCGTCCAAAAAGTATTTAATGTCTTCATTGGTAACCTCCGAGCTTTGAATTACCAGGCGAAAAAAGTTTAGATAGTTTCGAAGAGGTTGGTACGTGACCATCATGGACCCTCGTCTCATCATCTTTTCTTTAATTTTTGGGGCAACCTGAGAAATGCCAATATAAATTAAAGACAAAAATATTTCAAACTCATCTGGGTTGAAAACTTTTCTTACCCTATGTAACTTTTCCCAAAATTCGTCCGTGTTTTGATCCATGTCTCGCAGGGATGGCGGAATATACCAGAATGTAATATTTGTGCATTCAGGCTGTTCCATCAACAGTTTAAATGCTGGACTTCTTCTTTTCAATTCCTGAACGCAATATTCTGCAACTCCAAATATATGCTCGATGTGAGCAGCGAATCCTTCGGTTCCTTTAGCTTTCCACATAAACCAGAATTTTAACACGTCAGCGCGCCTTCCGCATTGCACATGTTTGTCACCCGTGTCAAAGTATGTGGCGTCATAAAATTTATCCTGTTGAAACAAATATGTGGCCTTTGTAGCATGGGCTTGGGTGCAAATGTCGCTGTCCTTAATGAGAAACGTGGAACATTGCTGAGGAGCACAGAGAAGCTTGTGAGGGTTCCAAGTTACCGAATCAGCCCGATTAATGCCTTTTAAAAGATGGCGATATTTTGGAGACATCAGGGCACCTCCACCTTTATAGGTCGTTAAATTGGTTAGCATTATTGTTCTACCGTATACATGTTGTAATTACTTTTTATTAATGTTTCAACTTACCCCAAGCAGCATCAACGTGTAGGTATAACTCGTACTTTTGGCACACATTGGCAATTTCTTCAATAGGGTCAAAGGCTCCCAAAACGGTAGTTCCTTTAAAAATAACCAGAATTCATTGTTCAAAGTAACGCATACTTTAAGACAGAGGTAATACAAAAAACAGACAAACCCACCTGCAGTGGCTGCAACCATAAATGGATCTTGCCCCTTTTCAATTGACAGCTCAATTTGATCAATAAGTTCTTTGACAATCATTTTCCCCCTGGCATCTACCTTTATGCCTATCACGTTTTTCATGCCAAGACCTACAATGAGATCAAAAAAGCGTAGTTAAACAGCGCAAGTGTAAAAATAGACCAATAATAATAGGCTTTTAGACAAACCTTGGAAAGACGCTAGCTTCTTGAATGAATAGTGGCAGTCCTCGGATACAAACATGACCATTTCCTTCATTCCGCAAAGCCCCTTTTCCTTAACTTCTGGGCGCTTCCTGTATCTCGCCACTGAAATTGCATAACCATTCGCCAACGATCCACCAGGGCAAAAGAGTCCATCCCCCTGGCCCCTTGGAAATCCTACAATATCTCGCATTTTTTCAAATACCTCCAGTTCCATAACAGTGAAAACTGGGGCTACTTCATATGTGTATACGGATGCGTTTAAGGCAACACAAATCAAATCACCGCAAATTCCGTATGGGTCCAACCCGGAAAAGAGTTGATTGATAAAATGCGGATGACCAGTTTTGACACTGTATTTTAAAACCTCTTTCAGAAGATTCAAAAGATCCTCTTGACTTTTCGCTGGTTTCTTTCCCAGCTTCAAATTCAACATGGATTGTAGATTTTCTGGTAGTCTGAAACGAAGAACAGGTTTGTCCCTTTGAACACCTTCAAATATAGCTTCCTTCAATATCAGGTCAAAAACATCCCGAAAAAACTTTTCGTGTCTCTGCTTATCAGGAAATGTTTTGTAGTAGAGGGGGTTATCTTGCAGTTCCTCAGTTTTTGAATCTTTGTCGGTACTCATTTTTTCCCGAATAATATAAGCGAGAAATATTGAAAAGTATATTCTGCGGACAACTTTCAGTCTGATTTTGCTGGCGACAAAATTTTGAATGAATTGGTTTAATAGGGCGAGGCTAGACCAAATTCAACTTTTAGCTACTAACCTCAAGCTTGCTAAATGCGAAAGACTCTATATATATATAAATGGTTTCCCCATACGAAATGACATCAATTAATTCAACAACAGCATTGAGTTTGCTGTCAAGCTGCTGGAATTAAATCGGTAAAATACAACCGGTTCAATCTTTTCTTTTTTAGCAGCTACAGTGCAATTCATTTATTTTAGTTATTAATAAAGTGAATGTTGTAATAACAAGACAATGATAATTTTGATTGACTTTTCCTGACAAAGTAAGGATGTAAGGATGTTGTGGTTTTGGTCACAAGCGCAAAACGTCACGGGTCGTAAAAAGAATTTTTGTCATTTGATGGCACGTACAAAATCGACAATTGGAACTTTGTATCCAAGAATTTCTTCTGAGTCCTCATTTCCGACATTCATGCAATAACCATTTGCTATAGAATTCGTCTTTAATACATGCATAAGCAAAGCATAAAGTGTATATATGTACTATATAAACTCTTTAAAATGGCAAACATCACGCGTATTTTATTAAAGCAAACTTAACAAGTACTTTACAAACCAATTTGAAATTTACTAAAAATGCAACAGTAGCAAATATGGAATAATTTAGTATGCAGTATTCCTTGGGTTTCCAGCAACACTAATTTTACTAGTGCATACCATGTACCATGTTTATTTTCTTTATTAGTCAACTTTTGTACTGTTAAAAATATTTTAATAATTCCAGCAGCGCCAGCACGTAGCAAAGTTGTAAAGCTACAACTCCATGACCTTGACGTTTAATTAAAGACTTTGCGAAATAAGCAAAATGAAATTGTCGTACAGCTTTCGAAACCCTTCTCGAGATATTATGGAAACAGACATTATACCTACCGTAATTTCAATAAGTGACTTTTTCAATATCATTTGAATGCTTCAACTAACTTTGGAAGAATTAATGCAATCATCGGTTGAATAAAAAATAAAAAATGACAATTTGTATTACTTTGCTAAATGTTTATGTGGATTTTAATAACTTATTTACTTTTCTACAATAAATAGGAATAAATAAATAGTAACAAAATTGTAGTTTTGTCAATCCAATTACTTTGAGATATTGAAAACTTTTTAATGCCATGTCTCAACCTATGAGACCTTGGATACCTAATGTGGTGCTTGCGTCTCTCATCAACAAGTGAGAATTTGTTGCGTCGACGCACATCGGTTTATGGTCTATTACAGTGCAAAATGTGTATTCGTTTCTGGAGCACTTGGAGTGACAAGGATCCCCACACTGACCATGAATACAGGCCATATTCGTTGGACAATCGTGATCCCTGAAGCACTTGGGCGTACAGGCAGGGGGAATGCCGTTGTAGCCAGGTAGACAATGACAAACTGCTCTGGCTCTACTCACATGACAAGACGCCATCGTACCACACGGAGACGGATTGCAAGGACTCACTTTTCTCTTGTTTACAAGACTGTAAGGACCACCTAAAATTTGAAAATAAAAAACATGCATAAATTGATTTTTCGTTAGCATAACGAGTTTACTTGTTAGAAATTATTAATCAATTATCACTGGCTTACTGTGCCCGCCAAGTAACGTAGAATTTCTCTCCTCTTCTGAAGAAAAGCATCGTTTCCATGGTTGACCCACATTAGGACACCAACAGGTCGCCCGGTGATTCTTTGCTTCACATTTAGCACCGGTATGAATAGCACAAACGTGTTGGCAAGGATTAACGCAAAAACCATGCAAGCCACAAGACATATCATCGGGGCAATCTGAGTCACTGTCGCATTCGTCCCCTTCAACTATACTCATGAAGAATACAATACAAATGTTGAAGAAATGTTTATGAAGAAATTTATAACCTTTGCTTTGCTTCATAGCACTTACATGGTGGTCTTGGGGGCATCTTGGCACAATAGTAGTATGGGTCTCCAGTGAAGCCAGGCGGGCAAAAACAGGTTGGGACATGCTCTTTAACTGCAATTAAAAGTTTCAAGTAGTGGTTAGGAGTCGTTGGATGGACCATAAACCAGCCTACGCATTTAAATTTTTTCAATAAACCTACTGTTGCATTCTGCATTGTTTCCACACGTTCCCATGCAAGGCGATTGACATTTTCCGTTAACACAGCTTTCCATTTCTGAGCAAACTGTATCATTTTCACAAGTCGGCAGATCGTTCCTTTCTTTGAGCTTAATGCAAGTAGAAAAGCCATCTCCTTCATAACCATTCAAGCACTTGCACTGTGGCTGATCATCTTCAAATACACATACCGCGTTGCTTGCACATGTCACCGTGGCACAAGCATGTACACATCTTCCATTCAAGCATGTCTGGTCATTCTTACCACACTCATAAGCACTCACACAAGCTTTACAATTTGGTGGATTTCCAACGTATCCAGGCAGGCATCGGCAAACAGGTCCAACCGTTGACTCGACGCATTGGGAATTTTGTCCGCAAACCCGAATTGGATCTCGCCCACAGTATGAACCCGAGTTTAATAAGCAATTTCCATCGTCACCTGGATAAGTATTGACTTCGCAGTTGCATCTTGGTTTGTGCTCATTAACTTCGCACTTTTTCCAAAGACCTCTGCAATAGCCGACACAAGGGTCACGACAGTAGCCGTTGATGCAACTTTCAGTTGGTTGACAATCGACGTCCAAGTTACATCTTGCAACGATTTCATCTTCAACAACCGCAGCACATGCTTCAAATGGATCACCAGTGTAGCCAGGCACGCAAACACAGGTGGCGTGGTGACGAACAACCCAGCATTTTGCGTTGGAGCCACATTTCACACCTTCACAGGGGTCTTTGCAGACATTGCCCTGGCAAGCCAATTCAGGAGGACATTGCTCATCGTCATTACAATAGGATGCTAAGCATTAAAAATATGTAACAAGTGATAGTTTTTTTTATTTAATTGAATAAAAAAGATGACAGTAATAAGAGGGTATTGCACCTTTGCATTGAAAGAATGGATCTCCATTAAAACCCTTGAGGCATCGACACACTGGGAAATGATTGACAACTTTACATTCCGCCCCAGTACCGCAAATTCCTTGACAAGGATCTTTACACAAGCCACTATTCAGTTTAAAAAAATATATACAGCTCAGCATTGCCTGCTCTAAAAACTGATTTATGAAGATGATCTCATCATCCCCTTTTCTTACTATTTCGACTTACCCAACACAAGCAAACTGCGTCGGACAATCTGGATTTTGTTGGCAAGACAATGGTCGGCACTTTGGTGGCGCTGTGACGGTAGACAAAAATAAATGGTTTGTAAGGAAGTTGCTATTCTACAATGAAGAACACTTTTTGTCTGTTTTGAAGCCATCATCGTCAGCACTGAACCCCGTATTTGTTACATAGACCTCAAATCATTTAAGGAATATAGTAAAAGTTATATAAAATGCATACCTCCGATGTGATGCGGAAGACAGGCGCAAAGTACAGTGTGCTGAGACAATGTTGTATTCCGTCCTGAAGCGATTGCATCCTGTCTACCCTGTTGCCATTTTTTCAACGCTCTTGATATGCTCTCACTCCAATCGAATGGGATGGAGTCTTCCGACCTTCGCTTTAAATTATCCACTTGGAGACACTGACTATAAGGTCCGCACACACCAGGATCTTCACATGGTGGAGCTATTAACAAGCATCAGTAGAAACCATGAAAAAAGGAAAATTTTATTTATGATGCACTCTTTTCCTAATTAACAAGATGAAAAATGTATAAATGCAGCGATTTGTCTATGTAAAAACACTTACCTCGACCAGCTAACGTAAGTGTGACCAAAGTGGCCAAGCACACAAGCAAAATGGGTAACTTTAATAAATACGTTGGTGGAGACATTATTATGATAAATACTCTTTAGGTATATTATATTTAATTTTTTTGTCGTATGATGATGAGGTGACGACGGAGATGCGATGCCCAAAAGGGCAATGACTCTTGATGTTGCTCGCACCTGTAGACAAAATAAGATGCTGATATGCTGTGAGATCCAATTTATCAGAAACTGCACAGAAAAATGCTTTTACTATTTTTTCAGCCTAGTAATTAAATTGTACTATTTGTTAGGACGGTAAAATGTCCCTGTCACAAAACAACTACCACCATCTTCATAGTCACTAAATAAACTAATTAAAAATGCAGTGGGAATATACATTCGCTAAACAAGACTCATCCGTGTGGCGTCTTGTTCTGCACTCATGCACTTTTTCATTACTTGTTCTTTGCCTATTCCTCAACAATGACGACGATGATGATGCCTTATGGCTGGGGAGAGTAATAATGAGATCGCGAGTGCTGTATAGTTTTTAAAGGGAGTACGTGTTAGAATGATGGTGATCATTGCTCCTGATTTTTTTTATTGTAGATGCTCCTTTTTTGTTTTGTTCTTTTAACATGCTAAACCTACATACCTGTATAGTGAGGTAGAACCCAAAGTTGAACCTGGTTAATAACAACTACATACAAGATATTATACCAAATCTCTGATGAAGAGTAGAAAAATCTGCACGAGAAAGAATAAAAAACAAGGGATGGTTCTTTGGCCGAAATACATATCGTTATTTCATTTTCATTGTTGAATATTACACCAGCACGATTGTTAATATTATTATGCAAAAACAAAAAAAGTAGTTTAAGCAAGATTAGGAGCAGGTATGAAATAATCAGTCAAGTGCCATTTGCTGGTTGGGAGGACGTACGACAAGATCTCATGCTACATTTTTGAAATTTTATAAAAAGTTTATATAAGAAAGAGTATGTATTAGCGATTTTAAAACTGAAGATGACTATCAGCTCCTAAAGCGTGACGAAAACGAGAAGCTTTAAAGCCAAAAGGAGTCTGATTCTCAAGTTTTCGGCTTTTTTAGTTCAGTTCAAATGAATAGGTACCAAGAAATCATGGTATAAAGCATGATATGATTATTATCATCGTAGACTTGTGTCTTGTTTTATATATTAAATGCATTATACTTTACGTATAACAATAGGCTCTTTGAAATGGTGGACTCAATATATGAAACTTGTCCGACGTGTTTTCTGCCGTTCTGCTGCCCAGTTTTCTCCATCTTTTCATTGTTTGTTTAATGTGTTTAAACACTTAAACTTTATTAACAAAATGCACGATTTTTTGCGTATTTCCAAGTGTGTTCTCCACATTATTATTATATTTGTTAAAAACGTAGCCATATATAGTATACCTGCGTATGTGCTTGTTTGAAAAATAATGGCAAATATGCACCTGGGTCGTGTATACATATATGTCAAGCAATAATTATCCTATTAAAAAACTCACTAGGTGCATGTAATTTTTATCATTATGTATCTCTGGTATTACCACAGGATATCAGTAATAGCATATTATTTTCCCTCGTGCAATGTTCACAGATATGCATCCACTTAAAACGAAAGCAAAGTCATGGAAATTAGCATTAACCTTTGCTGAAATTTATCAGACATACATGTAATAAGTGGATATATGCACAAAAACCGTTGTGACGGCGGTGAAAACTGTTCACCCTTATTTTCAATAATATTTTGATACTATGGTTTCCCTACGTTAATACGCTAGTTCATTCAGGAGAACATTGCATGTTGTGTTTTCTCTTTAAAAATGGGGTATATAATGGACGCACATAGTATAGTTGAACCTTTATTTCAAGCGGTTTCGTAGAGTCGTAGTAAATTACCTTGATTACGCCGCTGAACTTTACTTCTTATCACGCCTCATTTACCATAACTGTTATTTTTTAACGGATAAAAACACTGGGGAAAATTAGAATTGATCATCTTACAAACACATATGAATAATTGTAATGTGTACTTGTTCATGAACAAAAATATAGCGCGCATTATCCTGTAGTTTTAAAATTGGTTTTTGAGCAGGTATATAAGTATTTTATCTTGTAAATGCTATTAAAGGTAGCATAACTTTCACATGACACTTCTATAACCTAAAAAGTGTCAGACTGTCAACAAATTAGCAAAATTCCCTATTTTACCATGTATTTTACTTTTGTTTTCCGGTTGCGTCATTCTGTCAACAAGCTATATTATTTTTACCTTGTCTTTTATACTCAAAAATACAAGAGACAAAACAAACAAAAGGTGAATGTAAAAAACACATTTTGCAAATGTTACAATGTCAATAATAATAGTAATCTTTAATCGCTAAATAAATAATTACCCTTATAAGGACCCATCTTCCATTTTACTTTATCCAAATTGCCACAACAAAACGTCAAGTTCAACAACCAATGACTGTTCAAAAATGGCGAAATACTACGTACCACGTATTTGACATGACTGACGATAAGCATCTTTTTTGCATAATAATTGCCATAATATTCCTTTCACATCTCATAAAAAATTGAGATGAGAGAGTGATACTCCTTATTTAGATGTCTGCTGGGGAGGAGTTGGACACAGAGGAGGATAATCCCGGTATTATTTTTCTTTTTTTAGTCGCCATAAAAATATACTTGCCCAGAATGCATTCACTAGTACAACTGCGTATTCTACAAAATTACTTCTTCTTTGCAGCGTACCTTGAACTTTTTTCAACAATAACAACTCATCTTCTTCTGTATCTCTATTTCTTTGTATGTATTGTTATTGTGGGCGTCATGTTGTAAAAGGGAAGTGCTACTATCACCATCATCATCTCAATTTCTTCGTCTTCTTCACGCTATATTTTATATAAGACTGATTCCAAGGAATTTTTCAAGTAATCAACAACAACTGAAAACGCTGATGAATATACGCTATGATGAATGATTCATGGCGAAATTTTGCAAAATGCTTGTTTTTCCTCAACACGGGAACGTGCACAAGTGAATAGTTAATACTTTCTTCCCATCCAAAGCTTATAAGTAATGTTATACCGCTTAAAGTCATGCATGCTGAACTTTCCCCGAAAATTAATCGCATTGGATGGATTTTCAGTAACAATAAAATCGCATTTTATATTATAAAACACCTTATGGTTTTACATTCCTTATATACATATATATATACTTGCATTCATGTAAAAACGCAACACATAGTAAAGAAGTATAAAAGTGTTAAGCAGCAATGAGCAAGCGTGCATGTCAAACATTAATGTAACGCTACCACCCGCCTACTACCGCCGCCATCACATGCAGTTATCATCTTCACAGTTGGCTTTACTTTTGCAATTTAATAAGATTTTGGTTTACATACACATTGTTAAAATCGGAGAGAAGGACAATCTTCTGAAGGAAAAAAGTACGGAACATTATTTTATCATGATGTATTTTATTCATCATCATTACTTCTGCTGACTGATGCATGTGCACCGTTCACAAGTAAATACGAATGAGAAGAATAGTAAATCTAGTTGCTGTAGTAGAAAGAAAGAAAATGCTTACCCAGAAACATTGATAAAATGGGTCTCCTTTCTCTTATACATAGTTCTAAATCATCCATACCATATTGCAAACTATTTTTTTCGTTCTAGTAAAGACCGTTTCTCATTATCATCGTCAACAGCATTGTTAGCTTGAGTTTTAGTCATTCTGCAAGGTCAGTTCAAAAGAGTAAGAAGTTGGAGTTGAAAAGGGAGCAAATTTTTTTTTAAAATGAAACGTCTAGCTTTAATTACTGTAATTAGTAAAAGTGCAACATGGTTGCAACTCCTGCTGCTTGTTATGCACCTACTAAATGTGAGCACCTTGCCACAAGGTTCTTCAACAGGTAACGATTTATACCAATTGCTGGGTATTTTAGTGTTTATTTATTGGTTTCTGATATTTATTTGCTGGTCTTGGTAAAGTATATATGTAACTTGTACTTAGGGTTAGTAGCATTTCTTTTGAAAGAAAACCAATTTAACTAAAAGCCGGTTTGAATTGAGTTATTATCATCATTATTCATCATCGATATAAATTATTATTGGCTGCAATTTGTAGATCCTTGCGAAGCCTCGCCATGTGGGAAAGGAGCCGAATGCAAACCCATGGGTTCAATAGCAATCTGCGTTTGCCCCAATGACGACAAAGGAGATCCTTTTGTGGCATGCATGAAAGAAGCACAAGAAGATGAACTAGTGAAGCCATCATCATCAGGTTTGTTGCTTTACAAATTAACATAGTAATTTGACCGTGTGTGAGCAGATAAAGTAGAATGAGCCATTTGTATAGCAGCTTTCCCAGCATCTGCAATTTCCTCCAATCCCGTAGACGTTCATCAGTTTGCAGCCTCTAGTGCCTCCTTTGACATTGCTTCTGTTCAACCCAGAGCTTCTCCAGATCCTGTTACAACAGCAAAACCAACGCCCAGACCTTCTAGTGCTGTAACTACTCAACGGGTATCATTGATAACTTCCAGACAAACTACTCCTGTTTCTACCACCACAACAACTCGTAACCCATACGTTCATGTATACCAAACAACTTCAGAACGCTCACCAACAACATCTTCAGGTCATGGATATTCCTATAGTAATCCCAGTAATACTCATATGGATGACAACAATCCAGAGTCACACAGAATTCCAATAATCAGCAGCAATTCGAATGATAACAATGCATTTCCTCGACATGAATATCCACCAAGACCAATTAATGGTGGCAGCACGTCATCTCCAGGATACTCTTCTTACCACAACGGTGGTAGTGGTGGTGGCATTTCTGGTGGAAGTACTAACAGCGGTGGTAGCTACGATATTTTTAATGAGAAAACAGTGGGGCCTATTGCCGGATCTGACTACGGAAGCACAAGTTCATACAACTATCGTGGCTCCTCTGGTCATTATAGTGGAACTCAAGGTGCTTATGAATATGACAGTCGCCCTATTTTAGGACCGTCCAGACCTACGCCAACAATGGGATACCATTCCATCAATAGATTTGGACATCACAACTACCATCCATCTTCCTCTGGATTTCCAGATCCAATCACTGAGTCTTCTAACTCAAGATTTGCTTCAGCAGGAACCGGAGCAACTTACGACATTTACAACTACAATCCCATCAGAAATGATATTATAGGTTCTTCCAGCGATGGAAGCTACTCTAGAATTTCTGATCCGCTGGGGAAATATGAGAATTGTCGAATGGTAAATGGAATCGTAATTTGTGCCGACAATACAAATTCATTTCCTCATAACCATAATCAGTATCATGACCATCGTCATGACTCAAACTCTCACTACCCTAATCACCATAGGGGAGATATCGTGACCACCACATCAAATTATGGTTTTCATTCCACTCGAGATCGTGATCATTATTCATCATACTATCC
>JAHZMT010003612.1:0-35310 GCA_027743785.1 Sinhomidia bicolor
CTCGCTATTTCCTTGATAGCAGGAAAAGGGTGTTATTAATAACTTAAAACCGTTATGCAAGTCCATTTTGTGAATTAAATTAGAAACTTGATAAATTATTCAATAATGTCGTGTGCAAAACTGCTCAATACTTATTAGTATGTGATCGCAATGATCGGTAAAGTATTAAGTTTAACAGCGCATTGCAAAGATTGTAAAATACAAGCACAAGTATAATATTTTGCATCATTAACTGAGATTTTGAATTAAGTATGCTAGCATTCGCGATACTTTACCATCAAACGAATTTGGATTTTCCACAAATGAGAATGTTATTTTTTATCATGCAACTAACAAAAGGAAAAAGAAGACTGAAATGGCGACAGTCCCTTAAAGGGATTTTCGCTTCGTCAATCATAAATTTTTAAGTAAAATTTTGCTTACTGTACAAATTTTGCTACAGTTCCAGCTTTTAAATTGACATAACATTTATAAGTAGATGGTTTATTTTTATACAAAATGCATGTATACTAAGCGTCCATTTTGTGCAAATTCTCTAGAGAAATTATTTTAAAACAAATATTTGCGCTCAACTCGAGTGAAACTTGTAAAGAAAATGCATTTCAAGAAATCCAGAATTGCTGCTGTTTCCGCAGCTGTATTGACTTGCACTGGGTTATTTAATGATTTTTAAAAATTGATTTTCTATAATAATGTCAATTTATTCGTTATTGTTTCAAGATATTTCCATTGCTATTACAATGAATTCTTGCTAAAGCAAGTTATTATTTTCTTTAATAATATTTGCTGAATTCACAATAAAGCTCAATAATCGAGTGGATGTGAAATGCTAAATTTGGTCTCCATTGCAGAAATGAGAAAACAATTAGAAATTTTAGACCGATATTCATGCATAGTAATCCAGTACCATGTAGGTACGTAGAAACCACGCATCACGCATGTGTCCAAACTGGAACTTAAAATATTTGTTTTTCGTTTTCAGATTTTACTAGATATTATACTTATAGCTGATGTTTGAAGTTTGACTATTTAAGCCATTTAAAATTAAGCCCACAAAAATTTTGTGTTTAACGAGATACATTGAAATTTGCAGAAGATTGCGGCTGGTTACTTACTTTCCCCAATACTAATAGTTTTGACTCTTCCTTAAAAATGTTATTTAAACAAAATACTTTTTAGATTAGATCTAGAAATGGAATGAACTACGAAGTAGAGTACATGTTAAGTAAATAAACATACATAATTAGAAACTAATGAGATCTTATGGGTTACTTATGAAAAAATAAAGTTTAAAGTTTAAACATTAAGTATTGGTATAGTACTATTGGATAATGAACTCAATCTGAAATAAAAAGATCATTTTAAAGCTCAACATAAACAATAAGTAGGTCTTTGTCACATATAATAATATACAACTGCTCAAGTGGATTTAAAAACTAGCATCACAAAGTAGTGGTGTACATTTAATATATCTTCCTGGATAGACTTTCATTGCTTTTGATACACTCATCCATACATATTTTTACGGAATGTCAAAACATTTATATGACTAATGTCTTTTACACATAATTATAAAGGTTTCTTATCTTTTAGATAAGGAAAAAAATCTTTATGGTTTTCCTAGATGATAACAATCTGTCGGCTGTTCAATATGAAAGGTAATTAATTATTATTTGTATATGAAGGCTACAGAAGAATGACACGATTTCTTGTTGAGCTAGCATAAGCTTGGGCAACATAAAATAAATGCATGCAACAGAAAGCTCATTAAATTATATGAGCAATATATTATTTTTATTTCATTCCAAAATGATAAACAAAGCATAAATTGTATCTTGTAAACTTTCTCCAATTACGATGGTGCTTCCGCGCACATGCATTTTCTCAGCAGAACTCTGGAGGTTAATGTGTTACATTTGATGCAAAACTAGATGAAAACTAATTTTTGCCCATAGCACAAAGATAAGTACGTCATGATTATCATTATGTTATCATGCATAAAAATTTTTTCTTCCAACACAATCATATTATACGTTTATACGTTATCTCCAAATCGTCTTCCAATATGTGTGGGCTATGTTTAAATTTTGAAGAACTATGTGACCTACGCTTTTTTAAAGAATCATCTTTCATTAAAGAATTTTTAAGATGCTTTTAATGATCATTATAATAGGGGATTAGCTCCCCATATATGATATGTTTGCAATGCGTCATAATGTTAAACAGACTCGTAATAAATTACAAATGTACCCATGTTATGACGCTTAAGTGTAAACATTTAATACACATCTTAAAAGCATGGTGTACTTGCAAAGACCCAGCTACCACTAATCCTTTTAAAACGTTAGTATTAGCAAACAACATAACAGTTTACACCATTGTTAAGAAAAATCTCTCACCAAAAGGGGTCTCCTACTAAATACGTCACTATGATAAGACGACACCTTGAGCATCCCCTTTTATGCATGCCTCATTTCTTTAAAGTCACAAAGTGAATAACCGCTGATTTTCAATAAGACATTCAGCATTGTTAAAGTGCCCTATTTTAATACACTCGAAGCAGTAGACATTTCAAAATTCAAGACAAGACAGTGACGAAAGTGTGCATTTGTGCAACAACAACAAAGCATGCATGGAACGAATCGGGCAATCGTACATAGTACATACATATAGGTACACTGCCTTCTGTAAATACGCACGCACTATTACGCTGAGCTACACTACAAAGTAAGGTGCAAGCCAGCTACACTTTTGAAGATAAGTTCTATCAGCAACACACATTGCCAAATCGCCATAGAAAGCCATTCGAAACGCGTGTTTGCCAGCAACACCACCACCAGTTTTATTCAATTCAATAGTCCATTATTTCAGAGCATTGTAACCTGTGCAGTGGCAGTGTGTGATGGATTATGCTGGTCTGGCGAGTGTACGCTGCATAAAAGTTGCTTACTTTACTAGTAGTAAGCGTAGTCTTCATATAAAAATACCAAGCACCAAGTAGAGAAAGCTACTTTATACTGACATCTCATCAGTCTGTATCACGGCTCACAATTTTTTCAATTTTAATTTAAATGAATTTTACATTTTGCTACCTGGCTGCTATGATTTAATTATTATTAATATCTAATAGAAGCCTTCTATTAGAAGGTCTTCAATAAATATAATAAAATATAATACAAAGTTCGTCTTGGAATATACGTGGAATACATAATTAAAAACTAAACGACATGAACGCTTAACTATTACACGCATAGCAAAGTTTTTTAAAGGAAATTTGAGCCCAAATAAAAAATGCTTTAGTTTTATTTTATTCAAACAAACAAAGTTACCTTGTGATATAAAAAAATTCAACGTAATGTCAACCTAATAACCCTCAGCAGAGTATAAATATCATGGGGTCAGTTGCAATATAAATCCTACCAGAAACTAGAGAGCCCCTCGATTGCAACTTTAAAAAGACTCTTTGTATCCTGTCCTTTCCCTAGCATTTCATCTTGCTCCGCCGTAAAACACACTACTTTTTTGTATTATTATTTTTTACACACATTATTATTATGGTCGGTCCACACATACTCCACACCTCATACCACCGTGAATATTTCCTCGTATCTTCATCTATATCACCAAGTGCTACAACTACTGCTACAACAACTCCGCGACATATCCACATCTCTCTGTATCTCCATCAGATTTTTAGACGAAGAAGACGGTACTTACATTCACCATGCATTATTTTACTGAATGCAAAAAACCATTGTTGGCTTGCTGGCTAACGTACTTGTTTTCTTGATAACATTATTACCCCTCATATACGAGCATGCACTACCACATATATATATATATTGTTTGATGTTTTTTATACTGTAAAGAAAGTCAGGAATATATGCATGTCCATATATATGCACAAAATGTATGAACTAAAGAATATATCGCTGGTGATTGTGAGTGGTGACTCTCTGGGTATATTGCGTTCTACCACTACTACTACTACCACCACCACCATGCGAAGCGACGTCACTTTGCTACGAAATACCTTAAAAAAGAAGAAAGATGGATTATAAATGTAGCCATCGCCGCTTAGAACTCCACGGCACCTGAAACCGTTGAGAAAATGATGAGAAACCAAAAAATTGTTTGAGAACTCACGTATTATGAGTATTGTGGGCCTCTAGGGGCTATTTGAGATATGCGTTTATGTCTAGATTTTTTAGTATAAAAGAAGGAGAGGAGAATACAAAGAAATGTTATATATGTATATCTTTTTCCATTGCAATGGCATTTGTGAAAGTATGTGCGTAGTGTTGTTGAGATGAGTATAATAATAATAGTATGTAGTAGTAGTATGAAGTAGCTGTGTATTATTAGTATAATATGATAAGCATGAAGTAGTAGTGGTAAGTGAAGTATGTAGCAGTAGAAATAGTATAAAAGTGTATTTTGAGGAAATACAAGAGCACCTCAGAGCAAGAAGTAGCAGCAGTCGTTCCAAATTCGGTCCTTTCTCTGTCCCTTAAATATAGAGTGTTGCATACACAGAGACATTGCTACTGAGCACGTTTCTATTTTTCAGTGCTCGTCATTATCTCGTATGGAAATATTGAGAGCAATTAGCTAACGGTATTGTCACTAGGCATCAGTTCTTTGTGCGGTGGGAATCACCATAATAATTTGGAAAAGTTGACGCGTTATAAGGCAATGGGGAAATACAGAAAGAACGTTGTTTGGAAGAATTAAATTTTTGTTGCTGATTTTGAATTTGTCTTGACTATCTATCAATATACTTGTTGATAAGAAAGCATTGCGTATTAATAAATAATAATAATTAGTGTGGTGACGGTGATAACACACGGCTGTTTTGATTATAAAAGAAGTAAAGGTGGAAAGTAAAAGCATAATCATGAAGCTGCCTACTGAAAATAGTGGTAAAGGAGAAGAACAGCCGGTGGCCGAGTCAGGTGGAAACATTAGTGGTGGCCCGTCTGCTGAGGGAGCATCAGGTCAGCAAGGATCAGCCCCTCCATCTTCCGGGTCATCCAATGAAGGCTCCAGTAACAATGCTCAGGGCTCCTCTAATCAGTCGGGGAGTCAGGAGGTTGACTTTTCAGAATATCTCTGGATGGAGAATGAGGAAGAGTTTGATAGCCAGGTAGACTACCTATCTAATCATTAGTTGAAAATAAACGTTTTCGCTGTTTTGTGTTCGAAATGCTAATCAACCATGTATTCAATATGGTGACAGGTGCTGCAAGAATTGGAGGATGAAGAAATGATAAATTACTATTACGAACTATATGAAGCCTCACTGAATGAAAATGGGACGTGGGGTCCCAATACAGCCAACATCAGGGTAACAGGACCCCCGCCACCTTATGTTCATCCATCTGGTGGTCCCCAAGAGGATGACGCGGTAGACTCCCTAGCTCAAGGACTTAGCAATCGTTTAACACTTCAACAGAGTCGATTGAATCCTGAGGCTGCAGAGTTTGTGCCCCGAACCCCAAACATGAGTTCACCTAATTAAAATTAAAAAATCACCGGGAAAGAGGAGGGCTACGTATATATATATACTTAATTCATACACACACAGCATTCATATAGATATATATATTGAAATCCGAGTATATATATACATACAATTCAAAATAAGGTACTACTTCAGAATTCACATGTTATATATAAATATAAAAATTATTAAGGCACTGCCTTAATATGGTAAGCAGGAAACTGTAAGAATTAATGTACAACACAATCAATTTTGTCCCGCATAGGAGAATGGCTAGAGGCTATTGTCATAATAATTTTCTAAACATACCCGGCAAAATTATTGTAACTGCATAATAATATGGTTGTGTACTCAATAGTCACACATAATGCTGCATAATAATATATATCACACAACACAAGTTTACTATATAATGAATTTTGTTATTAGTACATATATTTTCTATGTAATGGATATTACCTATTAAACATTTTTCATCTACAGCATATTTGCGCTAAAAATCATAATTGACAAATATGTAATCTTTATGAGCGGATTAAAAAAAATCTTACACATATATATTGGGTTTGAGCAGCTCAGTGCTGCATAAAGTGAGTGTGCGTGCGTGTAAAAATGCTGCGAATTTTCAGCTACACAATATATTAATGAACATTGTACATAGCGTTTAACTAGTAAGTGTAGTAAATGCATGCTGGTTTACATAGTTTTTAAGTGTTTTATATCTCGGATTTTGCATTTCAAATTTATATTATAAATAATAATGTAGTAGAGGAATGCTAGAGTTTGTTTCCCCGAAAATAGTGTTTGTACAAGAAAGAGAATTCTATATGTAGTTAGATTAAATACCTAATATTGTGTAAATGCTGTTACTGTCGGTAGAGTCATTTTTGTCTGGTAACAATTGAAAACATGTCGACAATGGCTGTTTTGCATTGATATGAGTTTAGCGATTGGTGAAACGTAAAGGGCGTAGTAGTACCTAGGCGACAACAAATCTTAGGTCAGTTCAGTATAGAGTAAAACGACTTTGTTATGAGGGTAGCATGGGGAAAGAACCATTGTAACAAGATCACACATGGTACAAAACCTAACTACTACAACAACTACAACCTAGTCAGTCATTTGTATTGTTTGGTGTAGAACTGTGTAAGCCTATACTCACTCGCAAGAATGGCCCCGTATCAGTACACGTACGAAAAGTTTTCTTTGGTTGGTAAATAATTTTTATAACGATAGTTATGGTTTTGTTCTCAGAAGCATTGTTACTTTATGCATGCATTTTTTGGTGGCACCCTACAGTCAAGTTGATCCAGTAAAATCTTAGAGATGGTGTTCAAAAGAAATGTGTGAAAGTGAAACGTAAAGAAAATGGCCACGAGTAAAATTGTTAGGAAAGTAGTAAAGAAAAATTGATATTGGCAGCACTGCTGCTGTGCTATTGGAAGACAGTTATATGATTAGCTTGGAGTTGAGTACTAATTCAAATTACAGTGAGGTAAAAATATTTTGACGTAGGTGTATGTCGGGGAATTGTATATTTTGGTATAATAATGTATGTGTATATTGCGTTACGATAACCTATAAATAATATTAATAATAACTGTAAAAGAGCGCTGTTCTTTTTTGTTTTATAGTAAAAGTAAGCAGGTGTCAAAAGGTTTTAATTCTTAAGAAATCTTCAATATCCTGTGGAAAAATCCAAGATTTACTTGCCGAACTCCCGAATGAATTCCTAATGGCCCTACTTTTTTCGCTGTTTGTAACAAAACGTGATACATATACATCTATAAAGTAGTTTCTTTCTGCTCCTTACAACTTTTTTCTCGCATTTCTTTAGAATCGAATGGGAAAGTACTTAAAACGCAAAAAAATTGAAACGCTGCACTAGAGAACTGTACTATACAACAAAATTTTTTTAATTGGTTCATTCAAAGACTTTAGATTATATATAGAAAACAGGAGCACTAGTAAAATAGTACGATACAGACGTGTGTAATATTTCTACCTTTATCATCACCAATAAACCTCACTGCCATGCCTGCTGCAGATAACCAATTATAATTCTGAAAAGGAAAAATTTATAACAACAATTAAACTAAATTATTATTCGTTGTGTTATATACTTGAAGAAAATACATTTGGGCCTTTTTATACACAAATTTTTACATGATCATTCAACGTTTATGTAGGCTTCTTGTTATGTATATGACTTACATGTACTGGTATTCTTGGGTCATATTTCTAGCTTTTCTTTTATTAATTCATTGTTATTAATCATTTTTAATACTTTTATTACTTTAGTAATGCCAATGCAATGAGTTTAATAATGGGGTAACTTCTATTTGTTAAACACAATATATTCATGTTTCGAGAGAGAAAACGGAATGTTTGAGATTTAAATGTATTATTATGTTGTTGTCGTTTCTTTGCCGTTTTATTGCCATTTAAATGCTATGTCTTCTTGAATAAGTTGCAAGAATGTAATATTTTAAAGTTAAAAACCTGTTATAAAGTGTACGTACATCTCAGTTAATTGATCTGATCAACTTTGTTAGTAAATTTGGTTCGATAAATATTTCGTAGGAATTGGTATACTACTATTGCTATTGTATGTTTTGCTTGTCATGGAATGTCTTTCAGTTTAATAACTGCTAAAACTACTCTGAGATAAAAGGTGGAACTAAAGCTAAAAAAGGCCATCATATAGTTGAAATGCCAAAATGTTTTCAAACATTTCGTTCCACTTATTATTGTATTAATTGCAGTAAATGAGAATACATTTTCCTGGAATAATTTCTTTCCAGCTGTTGATGTCCATATCGAATACTTGCTATCATTAACATTTTATATTGAAAGAAGAACTAAATTGTTGTTATGAAAATTTACCATACTTTACTGGAGAAATTTTTGATGTGAAAAAGTATAAAAAACGAGTAAGGATATCGATAGATTTTCGTATCTTTATTACTATTCCATACATTAATCCTGTTTGTTACTCATTCTTGCTTAATGTACGTATGTATCTTTAAAGTTGATTAAGATTTCGATATGTATTACTACTAACTCTGCTCTGCTCTGGGTACATACCTGCTTGCAACTTATTTCCTTTAAGATAATATGGTTACGCAAGTCAAGATTTTTGGTATGTCATGTAACATGAGTTATGTTACAAGTTTTGCAATGAACGAGTTGGTTAGTTGGCTGTTATGTCTTGGAAATGAAATATTGGTGGAGGATTGAAAAACATGAAACGGAAGTTAGTATGGGTAATATAACAATGAAAATATAATTGTTATGTATTCCACTTTGTACCAAAAACGTACATACATTATATAATATTATATATATATATTACCTATATATATGTTAATGATAAAGCTCAGCCCTTATTGTGAAAAATAGAAATAGAATAGGTATATATTATATTGTTCTATCCTACATTGATACGCGAGCATAATATTAAAATAAGTACCCTATTATAATATCGAGAACCATTATAAATATATTTATAATAAAGAAATTTATGGGAGATCGGCAATTTTGATTGGATAACATGAGCAATGTAATTCTCATACTTATCACCATGGCCATCTTGAATCACTCGATTACAATGTTTTACCCACTCCTTGTAATTTCATATTAAAAACTCTCGCTACATGACTACATTTTTCATAAGTTTTTTAAAAATTTTCAACTGCCTATTTCCACTCCCCTTTCATTTTTCTCCTTTATTAGGTACAACGAATACCGGTACCTACTCGTTTTTGCATCTAATGTCAAAAAACGTTTTCGAATTGTTTCGACTTTAAAAACTTTGTTTTTTTACAGTTCACTATCACAATTCGGCTAAATTCGTTATTCAACTTGGAAACCGTTAAAACTTAACTTAAAATATTTTATATGGTGGGTGACATATACATATATACAGCAACACGTGATTAATGGACCAATAATTGTCAGCTAATTTAAACAGCATGTTGTATGCCACCTACTATTTCAACATTATGATATGATGATTTTGAAACAATTAATCCTGAACCGTGGATAGAAGCATAGGCATTACATTATTATGATGTCTCCAACCACTTTAGTATGCTATGCTCTTCACCTGCGAGGTGGCATATAGTTACACTATGCAGTGGCAGATGAATTACTTGCTTTCATTAGTATTGGTTGGTAATGGTTATTGCCATTAACAAATTGCATATAGCCAGTATGCATCTTGCAAATTATGTACATTGTTATACAACAAATCAATTCTGTGATAATTGAAAAAGATCAATGACATTTTGGTACAGGTACAGGTAATATAATAATTATAATTTATATAGCTTTCTTATTACCTTTTTTACAATACAGCACGAACACAAAGCCTTAGCAAAAAGCTCACAGATCGCGTTTGTGGCTTGATGCACTTCTGTCTGTTGTACATGAAACTTTTCATACCTAAGAGCCAACGGCAACGGCAACACAGCAGCGTCAGAAATCGCACCAGCTGTGTTGTTGTGTATGGATGGCCATTGATAGACTGCTACTGATGTGGTAAGGTAATCGGCAGAATGAATGACATATAGTAGTACGGTATTCTGTGGGTTGCTAAGTAGCGAAAGCAATGGAGTCACTGTATGCAAATGTGTGTACCTGTCTGTCTGTCTGTAAGTACGATATCTCAAAAACTAAAACAACTATTTAAATTCTGTTTTCTTTCACCAGTAAAATACTGGTAACTAAATATCCCTGCTCCGATTTTTAACGACCCACCGACCTGCACCTCAACGACAACGGCTAAAAACTATTAGGACTGTAAACTTATTACAATGTAGTATACACATATGCGACACATGTTTTATGGTTCATTTCTGATAAATAACAACAGTCTACAATCAGATTTTTAAAAAATACCGATACAAAAAAGTACTTAGCAATTACAATAGTACAATAATTTTTTATTTAAAGAATGTTTTTGTCATAACGTTTGAACAGAGTTGAATATGTTCATTCCGTTTTTAACAAGCAGTCCTTAATGACAGTTTGTACCGTTCAGTTAAATTGAACTAGTTATTTTAACGGCTTTGCTTTCACTACGTTTTTTATTTTAATTGAACCATTTATTATGATTGTGCTCCGCGCTTCTTTGCCTCACCGACTTACCACCAACACCATACACCATCCACCACTATAAAGTTCTGTGAGTTTCATATTACAGAAGGTATACATAGATATTTTATAAGTGGTAGGTTACAACGTGTAATAAAAAATACAATTTTTCTTTCATTCTTTTTCTTTGACACAATAATACAATCATGTTGAAACTTTCATTTATTTAGCCTTCAAATTCTGTCGTATATTGTCAACTTTACTTTACGTAGGCCTATATATTCAAAATTTAACTGATTACCAGCTGTTGTTTCTATGGAACTGTAAAACTGACCGGGAATCATCAGTAGTAGAAATGTTTGACGTTACAATAAATATTTTTAAATTTTAGATTGCTATTAGGGGTTCTAAGAAGTGAAAAGTTGAAAAGGGCTTCTGAAGAGGTAAGGATTCTTTGAAGCTTTGCAAGTGGAGAGGTGGATATTTGGAGGTGGTGAAAAATGGCAGATTCGCAAAAGCCGATAAAAAATAGTTTATTAAGTGCAGCCACCAGTAGCAATTTCTTTGAAGATGCTGCACTCTTTGTGCCTGTTGCACCCCTCGTTGAAACATCTGAGTCACAAGGTAATCAATCTCATAACTATTTGAGTTTTTGTTTTAAAGAATGTGTTTTTTGAGAAAATTGTTAGTAATCAGTATCAGGATAATCAGGAATAACTTTACATGTATGTGCAGCACCAGCAACAGCTGAAATTGATCTAAACAGTGATGATTCGTCACCAAATCGAGGCTCAGTTGAGAGAGATTTAACAGAACAACTGACAATGACTGAAACAGCTCAGGATGCATTATCACTCCAACCGCAGTTAGATGAACAACCGCCGACCATTAGTCTGTTCTCGAGGGCGGCTACCACAGGTGGCGATTTATTTTCCAGAATGCTGGCTGGAGCATCTGTTCCAAAGCCGGTGAGTACAACTGTCGCCACAAGTCAGCAAGAAATAACGCAGCCACTGTCGGTTCCATCCAGTGACGATTTGTTTACGAGGCTGTCTGGAGGGCCTTTTGTTCCGAATCCAGGAAATCTAACTACTGTACCGTCAGCGCAATATGAAGCAGCCGTGCCTCCTAGAAATACTTCATCTGTATCACTAAAGGACGCCGAGGACGAAGAAGAGCCATCGGTTGTGAACTTGTTCTCTTCACCCTTGTCTCGGCAGAGCACTGCAACATCTACAGTCACTCATACTGACTTTCTGGACAATTTGTCGCACACGTCAAGTGTTCCCTCATTTTTTAATCCAAATGATGAGATTAAAGTGGCCTCAACGGCCTCACTATTTTCTACAAACTCTGCGTTCGTTCCAGTTCCAACAAGCACGTCTTCACCGTCATCGAATTTTTCCCCGACCCAAGGTCCACCTTTAAGTACTTCGACCATGCTCCCTCCACTAACTAATTATATGGGTACATTAAATTCAGTATATTTTTAGAAAATTAGGTGATTTATTGATTACATCGATACATTTATGTAACCTATTTTTACTTTGTAGGCCCAAGACCTCAAGTTTCAACTTCAGTGTTTCCACCCGGCGAATCAACCATTTCTGGTCCTGCGTTCTCAGCACAATCATCATTAACTTCAGTTCCATCTTTAACATCTATACCATCGTCTCTGCCTCCAATGGTGCCGTTACTACCAAGTACAGGCGGGGCCCAACAAAATATGGCACAAAATGTACCATTTCAAAGTCTCCCACCACAAGCGTCTGGTATTTTGAAGCACTACTTGAGCTTTCTTTTAATCAAATTCTTATATTCGTGTATTCTTGACTTTTATAATTTAAAAATTTATTATAGGTAATTCAAATACCTTCAGATTAGGTGCTCAAAGAATGAAGTATGTTCCGTGTCCTGAAATGCAGTCTGTGCCGCATCCAACTCCAGCGACGTCCCAAACCTTTCCTTTTAATCCAATGTAAGTCATTATTTTAAAACATTGCTCAACTTCATTTCAAACACTTTGTTTTCAGTTGGTTTCAGTAGTTCATATCAACCCCCTGACTCTGGCATCCCGTATTGTAGTATAGCATTATTAAGTGTGCATGCCATTGCATTATAATTTAGCAGTAGTGTCAACAACTTTCTTCGTTCTATTGAGTCTTGAAACTGTGTGCGGGGTTTTTATTGTTGTTGTAAAAACACCGCTACCACAAAGAAATTCAAGCACAAAACAAATTTTGCTTAATCAACTTGAAAGAATATTATTATTACCTATTAGGAAGACCGTGTGCAGGCAGACAAAATTTCGAAAAGGCAGTGTAAATTTTGAATAAATAAGGCCAAATTCAAAAATGCACTATTAGATCACTAAAGTATATTATTTTCCGACAGACAACTTGTTTCACCCGTAATCAATAATTTGCCCCATTTTACAGTTAATAGTACTTTTATGGAAAAAATCAAATGAGATTAAATGAAATAGTTATACGTTTGGGCTTTTTATTTGACAAACAATATTGTCTAATTTCAAATTTTTATAACATCGAGGAGTGTATTTAAGAAGTCGGTAGGATAAATTCGAAATTGATATTTATATATTGAGCAGTGATGGGTACCTTTCCTAAAAATACAGTTACAATAAATGCGGGTTTTTCAGTTAAAAATTAACACTGTAGCAACACTACAGTCTATTTATGTTATAATGGACCTGACGACAGCTGACTCAGGTGCCTGAAACCACCTGCATCAGCTGTTTCAAACAGAAAATGTCGGCGTAGCTTGGCTACATAGCCGGCTGCTTGTGCGCTTTACATGTAACATTACTGTATATAGACTTGTATATATTTAAGAAAACATTGCTAGTGTGTATTCATTAGAAACATCTCAATTCTATTCTAGCACAGTAAAGGAATTCGCTTTTTTATATTGTTTAGTTATGTCAAGATAAAATACCAGTCACTGAACATAAATTGCCTTAATTGAAATTGTTTCATAACATAATTTTTAGAGTGTAAACAAAAACAATTGTTTAGAGGAGCATTTGTAATAGTGATGGTGATAGTCGATGTGGTGTAACAAGTTATATATCCCTCAATTCTTTCGCCTGTTTGGTCTAGTAAGTCAGTTGTCACTTGCTTGCATTTTCTGCATAACTAAACTTTTAGCTGAATAAATATAAGGTGAGTTTATCATATGGAGGTGAATCCGTGTAAGGTATTTTTGTAGAATGCGGATATTCTAAAATCATCATTGACTTTTTTCACTTATGTCGGTTAATAGAGTAGCGCATATTTTGGCATAATTTTTAATTATCTACCGATAAATATGAAGATGTATATTTAAGAGCCATTCGGCCTAAACGTTTCATTCTTTTCACATTCAGATTATACCTTTTAAACTTTGCATATTTAGTAACTAGCAGGCGACAGACGAATTGCTTATGCAAATAGGTTATACTTTTAATTTTAAAAAGTTCGTGGAGATCATATGTCTCAATTTTGTCTCGAAATTTCATTTTATAGTGCTTTTCAGGTGATTCATTACCATCTTTAAGAACAGTTGTTTACCACTCATCCTAAAATGGTGACAATAATTCATTATATCTTAATTGAAGTCAGTTTCAATCCCGTAATCAATTGACGATATCATTGTCTTATTTAAGATCTCATCAAAATAGTTATTCGTGTAACTAATCATTTCTTCGTAAAATGCTTGGTCAGTTTTGAATGCGGAGATTACTGCTTTGCTAATTTAGTAAAATTAGTAGCAATTTGGTTAATTTTGTTCGAGATTTATTATCATGTGTTCAGTGCAATTTATACGATTGTTTTCCCTGTAATTATCCATTCTTGGAGAATTTACAGTAGAGTCTTTTGTAAAATTGTCAATGCTACGTTTTAAACTTGAAATTTTGTATTGACAAATGAAGATGTAAGATGATTATTTGTTTTGAAATTCAGAGAGAATTAAGTTACAAGGTGGTTGTAACTAATGTTTCACTGTAATTCACTAATGTTTATAAATTCCAATTCATTACATGACGTCAATCACCTCGTGTTATTTAGTGTTTGCTGTTTTGAACTACTAGTCATATAAATGTTATTAATCAACTGAGCAGGAACGTGCTGATTCAATGATTGTGTTTCCAATGTTTTGGCATTTAAAAAAGTTTATTTAATGCGCCGATTAATCTTGTTCTAAATAGTTCTGTGTCGAATGCACCTGCACCGGTAACATCTACCTTTACCCCGGCGGCTCCAATGGGAGCAAACTTTTCAACGACGCCATTATTTTCACAGGGAACCGCTTTTTCACCAGCATCCCCTGTTAAAGTTCCGTCAACCAATCAATTCACTACAAGACCATGTACTCCACCACGGTCCACAAATGCTTCTACATTGTATGGCTCTTCTGGAGGGCAAGTTCAGGCGTACGGTCCGCAGGAACTTCCACCGTTGACTTATCATTGGTTTTATCGCAAAGACGTGGATGGAAAGACAATTTGGAAGCCATTTTCCATCATTGATTCTGTAGCGTTAGAAGATGCCTTTACTAATGGTATAAGCACTTTTATTTTTAAGTAATTAAAGCAATGTTAAGCAGATTTCCAATTACAAATTTGCCTTTAGTTGATTATAATCGTGTGGATTTAGATCCTGGAAGATTAGTTCCTACTGATGGAGGCAGATACGATGTTTGTGTTCAGAAGAGATATAAAATACCTTTGTATTGGGAGGAAGTGCCCATTGAAGTTCGACGCGGCTCATGGTTTTTCAAAGGTCCAATGGACAACCGCTTCATTCCTTATGATGAGGAATTTGCTGTGAAACTAGAGGTTTGATTGTAATTTTTAACACTAAAAGTTTGAATTTTGCACATTGTGTTACTCTATGTTTGGAGTATAAAATGTGCGAGCCGATTTTTTAATATTAATTTTACGTGTATGTGTAATTATTTGCAGAGCGAGTATGCTGATTGTATGAAAACAGGAATTTGGCAAAAGCGATTAGAGTTTCCAGGCGGAGAATCAGTTATAATGCACAGCACAGGGGTGGTTGTTCATTTTTGCCAAGCAGCGGCTCCAGATGATTGGGGAAATCTTCCTGTACGTAATAACATGAATAACGAATTTAGTGAATCGATTGAAGCGCCCAGTAATAAAATTTTACTTCTCGAATTTTTAGGAAAGTCAAATTCGGCCTCGTGTGGTTAAACGAGGGGTTGAAGAAATAGAAGTTGAAGATGGCGAGTCGACTCAAGTTGATCATTTGGTGTTTGTTGTCCATGGAATTGGTCCCATTTGTGATTTCAAACTAAGGAACATCGTCGAGGCTGGTAAGTTGAAAAGAAAACGCATTAAAACATTTTTTGTCTATGTTAACGTATTATTTTGTCTGTAATAATAATATATTTTTAATATTTTTAGTTGATGACTTTAGAGGATTGTCTTTCCAGTTACTTCATAGCCACTTCCGGGATTCTATTGATAAAAACATGGTCGGTCGCGTTGAGTTTCTTCCAGTTTCGTGGCATAAAGCACTGCATGGCGACAAAGGCATTGATGAGCAACTTAAACGCATTACTTTGCGTAGCATTCCCAAGTTTAGGGATTTTACAAATGACACTTTACTGGATATTCTGTTTTATACAAGTCCCGTGTACTGTCAGGTAAACAATTTTTTAAAATCATCATACTTGGTCGAAAGTCGACATCAATATCTTACTTTGTTAATCTCTACTTATTGTGTAGACAATCATCGACTCTGTTAGCAGTGAGTTGAATCGGATGTTCAAACTATTCTTGAGTCGTAACCAAGGGTTCCATGGAAAAGTTTCATTAACTGGTCATAGTTTGGGATCTCTGATTTTATTTGATTTACTCGCTCATCAACCTGTCATGGGTTCTGCTGACGGCAGCGATAAGTTGGAACCAGACGTCCAGGCTGACAATAGCGAGGTGGATTTAGCATCACAAGAACTGATGGTGAAGGCATCAAATATTTTAAAGTAAAATGCTGCCTATATTGAGTGTATAATATTTTAAATACGGTAAAATACTTTTTAAATGTAGACTGAGGAGGTTGCTGGAGCAAATGGTTTAAATTCTTCTTCATCTCGGACTGTTTCATATACTGTTGGTACAGCTGGTACTGGTCAACCATTCATTACGTACCCGAAAATCGACTTTTTACCAAATGCTTTCTTTGCTCTTGGATCACCTATTGGTATTTATTTACTTTGATACATACATACAAACACCAGTTACCAAACCTTTTTTAGTCTAAACGTGTATAAACTTTTCTTTTAGCGGGTTCGAGAAACAGAAAATTAATGAATATGCATACAAGCATAGTAAGATTTGAATACAGTTTTTAAGTATTACCTTTTATAATTTTGTAGAATTGAAAGAAACCATGGCACGAATGGGTAATGACTTGAAACACAGAGTGGTCGATGCTGTGAAAACCACTATTAACACCGTTTATCATTACACTGGCCTCAGCAAAACACAAGAAACTTTAGATAATGAGATTCAAAGCGCTATCGCAGGTGAAATGGAAAAGAAATCAGAAGCAGATGGAGCGGAAGATGAAAACTCGCATATTAAAATTGGCAGTCTTAACGGAGGTCGCCGTATTGATCATGTCTTACAGGAGGCTCCATATGAAACATTTAACGAATATGTCTTCGCTATGAGTACACACGTTGGCTATTGGTAAGAACATAAAAGATATCTGGTAACATCCACTATAGAGTATAAAATTATCTTACTGTACTAATGTTTATGTGTATATATTCGTTTATTCTTTAGGGAGTCAGAAGACACAATGCTTCTTATCCTTACTGAGATTTATAGCTCTATGGGTATTCAGCGTGACCGCCAAGTGGCTGGCCCACAAGGCGTCAGCTCTCCAACGCAATTAGTACCTGGCCCTAGTGGAACAGGTTCAAGCAACTCAGCGTCTTCAATTTTACACAACTATGACCAAATGACTGCCTACCTTCCTTCAGCACCTCCTATGCAGGCTTCTGCTCAAGTGCAGACGTCACAAGGCATGTTTAACATGAATCCATCTATGGGTTTTCCACTTGCAACACCAACAACAGCTTCTCCACAGCCGGTTCCAATGATACAGCCTACTCATTTACCAGTCGGAGCCTTAATTCCTCCAAATCCGGGTCTGTCATCGACATCATCACCACAATCAACCTTGTCTAGCAGTAGACCTCAAGTAATTGGAAATCGTCCAGTTACCGATCCGTCATATTATCCAAGAGGTAGCAAGCCTTAATTTGTTCACGTATTGAGCATATTGGGTGGTACTTTCAGTGGTTATTGTTTTTATGTTACAGGAATGGATCCCACTGCTCCAATGTTATCTCTTTCTCAATCAAAGATTATGCCACCACCAAAGGTTGGATTTGTACCCAAACAAAATTAACGTATTTTTTCAATGCAAACAAAAGCGAATATATTTTCGGTATTCAAATCAAAATTTATAGAACTGGTGTTAAAATTAACACTTTCCGTTAATGCAATTTTTTCTAACTGTACCCATGTCATTTTGATGTTAATATTTTGATGTCTTCGGAACAACTGTAAAAAAATCTTCAGTTTGTAATCTCTCCCTGTAAAATACTATACTACATATAAACAAAGATAAATTGTATTCTTGCTAATACTGTCAAGGTGCTTAAATTTCGGAAAGAAATTGTATTATTCTATCGTGATGACTGCAATTGTGAAATAATGTCCACGTCAAAGTAATATAGAGACAAAGTAATTTTATCTTATTGATTGCAAAATTTATGTATAATTTATATGAAATTAACACAACAAGAAAAATCGTAAACCAATAAAATATCTATTTTGGGGAATCTATTTGTGCAGCGGTCCAACCATTCATTTTCTTATCGCATTTCATTGACCAAATCTGATTACCTGCAAGTCGTTGGTAACATTGAGTATTAAGTATGTACTACATCAGCAATACATCTTTAACTGTTACATCATATAATCAACATTTTTGTATCATTTTCAATAAATCTTTAATTTTCGATGATACTTCAACCCTTGCTTACTCCACTATTGCACCTTGAATAACTGTAAATTGACATTCAGTTCAGAATGGAGCTAGAAAATTAATATAATTGTCATAATCCCGTTTTTATTATTTGATCACTATACACGCATTTGACATAAATGACTGTTTAACATTGACTTAATTATTTATGACGGTACAGATGAAGGCACTGAACAACGGTCACAATAATATATTAAGTCAAATCAAACAATAACCTTACAAACCACCACGACACTTTTTATCGAGGGAGAGAGAGTGGGATACAGTAGGCTGTTGAACGCTCTACTCTCTGTCATTCTGGTGTGGCGAGAGTAAGTTACGTAAAAATAAAGAAAAAAATATTTCAGAAGGAGTGACTGACTTGCAAACTTATTTTTGAGATTATACTGCATGAAAAGGCACTTATGGAGTATGCATAATTTATGCCAAAGCAACTAGCAGCAGTAAATTATTACTAGCTGTTTGTTATAATATAACGTATTCATTCATGATCTGGAGTGCACCATATTTTAACGCACGTGCAATAGTTCATTCGTCATGCCAATGATAATTACTTAAGGCCATGATAAAAGAACTCGCCAGTAGTATCGTAACGAAAGGCGAATATATTTGCAAATATTAAAATGATAACATTGGTGAAATATTTATTAAAACATCCGATTGGAATTCCATTATATGACAATTAACGATAAATAACTTACTGTACTAAAAGGTATGTCCGTTCGTCTGCAATAAAAAATCGTATATAGATTGGAATGTAAAGTAGTTTACAAGCTTGAAGCATAAACATAACAATAGGAAGATTTAGCTGATTCTATTATCACGAGATGATTAACTTTAATATTTAATGAATATAAAAAATAATTATATGTTAGATGAAATATGTATTGTATATATATAGGAGCAGAAAATGTATTCATGAATAAGTGCAATTTCGAAAAAGTGGAATTCCTGCTGCCGGTAACTGAATGTACCGTTTATTAATATCTATTAATTATATTATAATACGTAGCTATTTTTATTGTTACCTGACGGTGTGTACATCCCTGCATCATCACTTCCCTGCGATTGTAGTGATCAGGGAATGGTGAGTAGTGACGTGAGTAGTATGCGTTAGATATTTGCATGCACAACATTCAAACAGTGAATTTGAGGGATGCAATGATATCACAGTGAAAAACAAGTACCTGAAGATGATTAGATACATAGGTATAGGCAGGGATCTGTGTATCCACTCTTTTTGGCTATCATCGTCATCATTGTTGACGAACTATATCTTTACAATGACTTGATATGATTTTGTGTAATATAATATGATTTTGATGATACATTCATTATTAGTAGTAGAATATAAAGTCTATCTCTGGTTGTCTGGGTTCTTTAAAAACTGCAACTATCTACTTCTAAGTGCTTACTTAACTTACTGGTACATGACGTTCACAAGTTAATAATGGAGGAATTGACTTGACGCTGCTGATAATGCTGCTGGTGTTGATCATGCAAGTGATGATGATACTGATGACTAGATGTAGAGGACGACTTGAAAAGAGTAAAAAGTAGACGCAAAGGATTTGACTTGCGCAAAGACACAAGAGCCAGCGTTTGAGAAACCGAGAGGAGCTGCTGCCAAAGTAACCGGACGCCGCAGGCATGCTGTTGTACGCATAACAAAAAGAGAGAACGAAACGGTAGTGTTGAGGTGACCAATACCAACGAAAAAGAGTAGTTTTTACAGTGGCTGCTGAAAAGTAAAAACCGTAAAAATTTACCAGTAGTAGTACGGAGGAATTGAAGAAGTAAAGACGAAGAAAAATTTTGATCTTTGGTTTGTGCAAATTTTTTTGTGACTTGAATTGATTTTTTCCGTTGTTTGCTGCGGTGAAGAATTTAAAGAAACATTGACTCAACCGGCCTCAAAGATGGCTCGGATCTGCAGAATCGTTAAGCTTCTTGTGGTGCCTTTAATTTCTATTATTGTCGCAACCGGTAAGAATTTATATTTTAAGGTTTCTAGTTTCATTCAAAATTGGGAGTTCTGCATCCTGGTATATAATATTTAAATTATATTACTTAAGTTATTTTGGTAGAAGTGATTACGTTTTTTAAAAGTACATTACATTTTCATCAACATTAAAAAAATGATTAAAGTGGATCGTTTCAAATAAAATCGTCCAGATTTTAGCGTAGCAAATTGCACCTGGAGGAAGTCAAGTCAGGTATCCTGTAAACGGTAAAGTAAACAATAATGTACTTATTCCTTTCAAACCACCTTCTTTTTTCGGTAAATGGCTCCTCGTCAAAGTAAGAAAACGCTTTGCTATGCACCACTTGCTTTCTTTTCTTTCAAAGTACATCCTCAACCGTTCATCATTTTCCTAAACTATATGCTAATTTTAAGCAATTGCCGGAAATGCATCGTTAAATAAATATATTTTTTATAGCACAATAGTCATTTTCTATTATTGATCTATCACGCCCGTGACCGTGGCAGTGCTCTTTATCCTTAAATTCTAAAATCAGAATTAAAGAGCGGAAGCGCTAAAAATATTACCCTCGTGCTGACCGTTTTATTATTTTTATTGCTACTCCTTAAAATAATTTCAACGCATAAAAATGCTAAAAACGCATGTAATTTTCATGAAAACGTGAGTTTCATCACAACAGCAAAGCGAAACTCCTAAACATGCGGAAAACAACACAAAAAAGTACATTTACAAACATCGTCGCTGCATTTCAAAACGGAATCATGATGATGATGATGCTCATCATCAGAAGATTCGTGTCTTTGTTTCATTTTCACAAAAAAATGACAACACAAAAAACACGATCTCACGACATGACTCTTTCTTTTTTGCTCTCATGATGCCGCAGCAGCAGCAAAATAGAAACACGGTAGCACCAGTTTACTTACCTGCGTACAACAAGAAGCAAACATTTCTTTCTTTTTTTTGACTTTCTGTCATTAGGTATTACGATTTTTCATACTCACACTAATTTACGGCAAGACATTCTTTCTTCCTCTTTTTTGAAGAAAACAGTTTAACCGAGAAAACGCCTTAGCTTTAAGTTGTCAAAGAGAGGGAGAGAGAGGAAAGAAATGAAGGAAGAAAAATACAAACATCATCAAAAATAACAATAAAAATCTTCATATAATAATAATAATAAGAAGAAGAAAAAGAGATAGCACAAGTCATCATGTACAGCAATTCGTCTCTCATTTTTTTTAGTTTTCGTCATAACAACTTACTTTTCTCTTAAATAAATTTTTTTATCAGTCATGCGCACGACACTGGGATAATAATAATAATAATATAATATGCCAAATAATATGTGTAAAATCTTGTAAACGGTCATACGTTTTTTGGGAAAAAGCAACAGATTGATGTAACTAACTAAACTGACATAATATATGACAACCTTTAGGTTCGCTAAAAAGTAGAAAACAAAAATGTACATTTTCTATTGTGTAGTTTTATTTTTTATTTCTCTCTCTCTCTCTCTCTCTGGGGTAAAAATAACAGTCGTTGAGTGTTGACGCTGCACTGGTGTTGTTGTGTTTGTAAAAATTAAAATGAGGAGATTATTTTATTTTATAGAAATTCGTAGTGAGTCACTAGCCCAAGCAAAGAATAAAATCCTTTTTATATCGCCTCATCATTTTCTACTTGATCAACATTTGTATATTACTATATACATTTTAGAAGAGAAGATTGCAAATATTTTGTAGCACTAGGGCTGCTTGCCAATGCAACCATGCAACTTACGGCTTACAATGATTACTGGTCCTGGTATGTTGTTGTTTTTTGGTTAGTTGCGGAGGGTGACTTTTCTATTGCCTGGCCTGGCTGGCTACTGGCAAAAAATAGAGAAGGAATGCAACTCGTTGAATAGTGATATCGTAACGGGATTCAAAGCATTCAATCAACTTTTTATTCCGTCTTGGCTGTCCTACAGCCCCTGTTTTTGTGCCTGGTGCAGTGTTTAATAGAAGAAGAAGAGAAAAAACGCTGCTGCTTCTGCTGACATACCATTATTCTCTACCCACTAACCAAGTCAAAGTCAAAATAAATGGGTTGAAAATGACGATGATGATAGTAGTGGAGTACGGGGGCTGCTGATAATAAAATAAATACTGGTCAGTAGTTTAGTTTGTTTGTTTTCAAACGGTTTGAATCAAGATAGCGACAAAAAAACTAGAAAATATAAATGTAATGATAAGTAGCGAGACATGCATATTATTGCATATGTGTGCTTCTATGATGATAAATTAAATTGTGCCCTGTTTATTTACGAAAATCATGGTATTTTAAATTTACAAATTCAATGAAATATTTTGAAAAAGAGGAGCAAAATCAGTGTAATATATAATATTATGTTCTGTTGTCAGGCAGAGCAAATTTCTTTATAAAAGCATTAATCTTCAGCAAGGAGTAGAGCAAATTATGTAATGACCAGGAATTTCTGAAAAGTATGACAGAATAAATTACGCATGAAAACGTGAATGCTTAGATGTTCATTAACAATCCCGTTTACTGGGTTTGCATGTCGTACTTGAGATTTGGCAGTATACTTGAATTGTGTTGACCCAAAGAGCGCGTCTCGAAAAAGTCTGAGTTTTTTTTAAAGAAAAAAAATGATGACATATGATTGACACTGACAATGCTGATAAAGTTTGACCTTTCTTCACTTCTTTTTTTTAAATGATAGACATCTGGAGAAAATCGATTGACGCATGAAAAACACTTTTTTGTTCGTTTGCGTTGATGCTCAAGTTTTCTCTTAATGTTCAATCTGGAGAGACAGAGAGGGACATACAGAAAGAGAGGGGGAGGGAAAGATGACGAAAAAAAGAAATTAACCTTGTTGACCTTATAACTTTAGTAAGTCAAGTGCACATTTAAGGTGTACAATGACAATGTTAAGAATGGTATACTGTGACTGTGATTGAGAATCAAGTGGCACAGGGCAGATAAATGGGCAATATCCATTACCTTATTATTACTATTACGTATTATTATTATTGCACATGGCACATAACTATATTCCAATTTCGTTATTCCACACAACTTCACTTGTTGTTGTTGTTATTGTTATTATTATTTCTATTTCTTTTACAGATAAAATAAATGAGTTGGTTGGTTTTTGTCTTTTGTTTTTATATATTGGGCTGATGAAGAGTACCAATCAATAGAACATAAGGACCCAATCACTATTGTCCCAACTGAACAATATACAAGTAGCAATGGAAAAAAAGTAGATTAAAAAGGTACATTCACGATGTAGTCTGAATACGATTATTACTTATGTATATAGCGTTTCAAATGAGCAAGTATATTATGTAAATTCGAATGTGCATGTCATTATTTTATCTCCACAAATCTTTGTCTCTTGTCGTCCAATGATTGAATACCTATATAAATATTGATCCTGTTGCTGCACACTAGTTATAGTGCACACTGCAATTGGATGAATAAAATGCATAATGGCACTCCATATCGACTTTTTATTGATGTTTCTTCTCAGTAACAACTAAAAGTTGATTGCAAAAGAGTACATCAGCATCACCATGCACAATAGGCAGGTAGGTAGGTAACCATCTCTAATATTGTTATGGTTTCTTTCTTTGGTACACACTTGCAGACATAATAGCCCAGATTTTGCATACCATGTCGACAAACGTTTTGTTCAAGAAAAAAGTGCTGCTGTGCACATCGATTACATGGGTTCTCCTTGTTTTCGTCTTCATAAATAATTATTACACGCACAACAGAAGATGAAGAGGCACAGCGACAATATAACAGTCACCACCACCACACCACCGCCATACTTCACAGAAATTGTTATACCATGCCCGCAACCACTGGGGGGCAGGGTATGCCCATTCACTTCTATCATTTTTTTAACTCTTAGAATTTCCGTTCTTTAATTTAACAATGTTAAATTAGTTTCTTTAGATGAGGAACTTTTTTTTAACAAAAGTTTAGTGTGATTTCATAAAACAATCATTAGAAAACTAACACATTTGGTTAGAAAAATATATCAGTTGAATTAAAGTTTTACTGTATGATTGAAAAATGTTGCCTTCATTAATTTCTTATTTTACTTGTAATTAAAAAAATATTTAACCCCCAATTTTTTAACTGTGAGCACGGGTATGTGCCATTCAAAGATTGACAATTAATTTATACAATTCAATGCAATTGCAAATTCTTGTGTATATTTAGGATTATCTGTTTGGTGAATGGGTCATTAAAATACACGTTTAGAAAAGTGCCTTTGCCTTAATTACAGACATACCCTGTTTTATTCAATTGAATCAGTTATATATATATATATATATCGTCTATCCCTTTCATCCATTCATATATCGTCGTTATTGCTGTCTTCCATTCACAAACAACCGCTCGATAATGTTAATCATTACCATCATCATCGTTGCGCATACAATATTGTGGTAGTAATGGGAGATTGAAAGCAGGCTGGTTAGACCTTTTAAGTAAGATCATATTATTAGCAGTGCTATTATGTGAACGTCTTCATCGTCACCGTTACCATGATCGGATCACTTTCGTCTTTGTCAAAGCTGCCTTCTAAGAAAAAAAGAAGAAAAAAAAGATTGTTATTTACCTTTACCACATACATGATATACCTATGTACTCTAGTGGTAACTAGAATTGTTCTGCATTTGACAAACGATCAAGTATGTCGGTATGCGCGTTTACAGAGCAATGATAATAATTATTGTTTTCGTTGTACGGCCAAAAAAGAAATACCAAGGCAAAAAAATGGGATTTACAACAAACAGGTGCATGGTCGTTATTTTGATTTGATTGAAATGCAACTGCAGTTGACAAACGTCGTACAAGTTTAGAAAAAAATGCTGGCGACGAAAGAGCAATGTCACAAGAGCACTACCATTTTGATATTAATATGTACACAAACCAACTATTAGCGCATTTAAAATGTTGCTATGTACATCTCAAATGAAATAGATGAAGCTTCTATTTATTTATTTATTTAACTACCAAGACGATGACGAGGAGGTACAAAAGGATGGGCATCCTGCTGAAAAAGGGAATGTTCATAAAATATGTCTTCGAGAAATGTCTTGAGCATTCAGTGAATTGAACAAAGTAAAGGTTCTGAAAAGTACCCTTCATCCGGTTGTCTTGTAACAACACTTTCTATATTGTATACTTAACATGACAAAAATTTAATTTGCACTGTCAAGTTTGAAGGAGTTGCATTATTTGTAGCAACACATTTGACATGGATGAAATACTAAGGTATAAAAGAATAGTAGCTGTTTTTCCCTCGTCAAGGGAGCGACACAACCAATAAAAGTTGTAGGAATACATTTACAGGAATTTTTTTCATTGGCCAAAAATATGTGGTTAATTCTTTTTCACGATATAACAACTACATGTTACAATAGGCTATCATTACTTATGTGTAATTAACCTTAACGTCTCCTTCCCAAGTAGTAATTTAGTTTTCATGAGAATGATCCGAAATGATGTTGGACAGTGGTGGAGGCTATGATGGATGGAATTGGCAATAAGGATCCAGTTTGTTAGGTAGGTAGATACGCATTGAGCGGTTACAGAAGCATTACATTATTTCTGCCATATAGCTATTAAATGTTTACTGCCTCGCACACACACATACATACTTGCACACACTCACTCAAGATATGAAAAAGAAAATTGCTATGGAAATGAAATAAGTAGGTATGCCATTGCTATTATTATTTACACGGTATACAAATTTTTTTTTGAATCATTACTCGAAGTATGTGGCTACATGCGCCTTGACAATGATAGTGCAGTGACAGCCTTTTAAATGGAGATAGTGAAATGATCATTCTAAATTTTTTACGACTAGTCCTTCATTCATCGGATTAGGAAGGTTATGCACCTAATTGAATTCATTGGACGATCCCTACTGTTAATTTATTTTCAGCTAATTTTATCACTGTTAAATACAGGGGTCTATAAATACACTGGGATTTATGTCCTTAACTGCGGGTTATATTTTAGAAAAAAATGCTGTTAAAACAAAAATGTTACCTTCTACGTGTCGTCATCCAGATACTTACCTACACAAGGTAGTGGTGGTGGTATTTTAGCATAGCACATTTTTTGGCTCATGGTGCTCATCCATCATCTACTATTAGGAAACCATATTTTTCATGACAATGCTAATAATCCGATCATCATGTAATAAATAAATAAATACTAACTAGGAACACACAGCACACTACTAGCATAGTGCTTTATTACAATCATTGCAAATGAATGGTGGAGGACTTTTTTGAGGGCACATGTCTAATATAATCTGCGAGAAATTATGGTGCTAGTAAAGTATGATGGCGGGCAATAAACCCAGCATAGTGGAGTATAATATCACATTAAATTAAATATTCCTACAAATTTCTGTTTAATCATTTAATTTATACCGACTAAATTTAGAACGAAACACCCCAGACAGCACCTCCTCCTTCTTTGCCAGTTACCAAAAAAATCCCTTGATGTTAGCTCCTTTCTTTTTACCTTTATTGAGAGCAAAAATGTACATATACGTTACATTTACTTGACTTTTAATGAGTCAACTTGTCGCTGACACACAATTAGCTATGACATTTCCCAATTAATTGTGCATAAATTGTTGTTGCTTATTCAAACCTGTGGATATATTATTTACTGTCGGATTTACAAGTAGACACAAAACTCTAATCCCGCCCTATTGCTCATGTCAGCCATTAACTTTTATGGTCTCATGACTCATGCCGTTTCTTTTTCAGTGTTGTTATTGTCACGTACCTCTCGTGATGATGATTTATGGCGATATAACGCAAGCTGAGAGGTACACAAGAACAAGCAGTTTACAAGACATAACTAATAAACCACAAACGGAGTAACAATAAGAGGGGAAAATCAAAATCAGAGTGAATACGTGAGTACCTGTGCAGCAACTTGTACCTGAACAAAAAAGATTATATTGCCTTGCTACCGTGTGATGCTGATTATGCAAGATGCAAGTCGGATTCTAAAAGTATACGTACAGTTTGCTAAATGAATGCATTGCAGGTCAGTAGTTACTGGGCTAAATAGGTATTGCAATTTACATAAAAATCAATGAACCAGTCCAGTAGTTGCAGTTATGCCGGTGCCATCGCTCGGGTAGAAGATAAATATTAAATATTTTTTCTGAGTAGGCCTCTAGTTTTTTTTTGCTTTTTGAACCTGTGATTCTAGTGTGACGAAGAAAAATTGCGAAAAAGACCAGTCACGTTGCCCAGATAACTTGACCAAATCGTTCGGAGGATTGTTGTAGGAAAGTATACAGGCATTTATAGCCATTGCATTGTTATGAAGTACTAACATTTTAGATTTTGTTGATCATAAATTAGAATATTATTACGCTGTAACAGACGAGAAGTGCTCACGTGTAACAATGTACAGTTCAAAACACCGTACTTCTAATCAATAACTTGAGCTCTAAATTGCTACTATTTGTTCATACTGCTACTGCTGCCGTTACCAAACGTACACTTCAAACAGGACTGATTTTGTTTAGTTTACTGTATGCTTACACGTAATCAGGCGTGTAGGTATTTCTGTTTTGATTGCAATTACAATAAAACTACTTACCCATTTTTGTAAAAGTACATTCAACATTTGTGGAGTGGAGCAATCAGCACTGGGCATACGATCAAAGATAGTACAAATTGATTGTTCGCAAACTTTAGTAATGTTATCAAAAGTGAATAATTGCCTGTTCGAGCGGAATGAAATAATTGTTTTTGAAGATGGCCAGAGCACATTATTGTGAACGTAAATCATTCGATCGATGATGATGATAATAATAATAATAACTGACTTGTTGGCAGATTAAGTAAGTAGGACTTTTATAAATCACCAGAACATTATTTTTGTGTATGCCCTCAAGTATTGAATCATAAGCAATTAAGAGAAAGTGTAAACAAAATAATATTTTTATAGCGATAAACATGCAAATTACCACCACAGCATAACCACAAAATTGCAAAACAATCCTAATCCCAGTACTCCCGGATGTTCTAGATTTTTCCTTTTTAAAAAATGAACAAAGTTCTTTTATCTTGTACTAAGTTCTAAAGACTTCAATACCTACAATAAGATTACGCATTTGTAATCGCTTTGTAACTCTTTTATATACGTGCATCCACAACAATAGATAATAATAATAATTGTAGGTTGAATTAATTAAGAATTATTAGAGATTTTGAAACGGCAATACCTAACAATAATAATAATAATATTCATGGACTGACTGAGCTATTGTCCTGAGAGTAGTATAGTCAAATGGACGTCATCGTAAATAAATAAACAGAGTTATTATTATTATACATGCATCTAGATGACACACTTTTTTCTCAACAAGAATAATAATAATTGTACTATCAATAGGCGATAACGTTTGCATTTTACTACTACTACCTTCGTAATAAATCTCTTATCTGCCATATATCACGGCGAAATTGAGAATCATCCAAAAATGGAGAGACTTGACTTTTCTGTCATCTTTAAAGGATAACGATACCTCTCATTCTTTTCATCTTGTTGTAACAATCATTTTTTTCCAATCTATTCATTTAAAATTGCCAAAGTTGTGTAAACATTATGGTGTGTGTGTGTGGGTGGACCAGACCGGTATGTTTAGCTAGAATATACGCTTAGCTAACTGAATGTTATGCAGTGTAACAATATGAATATTTATTATTTATACAAAACCCCTCATATTGTTGTGTAATATGAATGGATGACGATTTGACAAGACAGGTTACAATTTAAACTTTACAAAAGAAAGATCGAGTAAAAAAATAATATTATTATTATTATTATTACTTCCGAGCATCGTTTTCATATTATATTATGCCATACCACAACTACAACCATTCTTCTACTGCACTGCACTGCTTTGTCTTCACTATCAAAAACTAGTACCTACGATTTTTTTTGCCATTTCGCTCCCCTGAGTTAGTAAATATAAATATATTATAATCCTTATTTACTTTGTACTAAAACGTCAACATAAATAGATGCCGGTAGACTGCGAGTCTCTCCTCCTGACAGAAATAGCCCATCTCATACGTTACATGACTAAATTTATCGTTACTGCACGCGGGTAGGTAGGTAGGTAGGCACGCCATGAGACAAGCGATGATCTTTTTTTTCCTCGCACTTCTCTCTTCATCGCCCTCTGTGTGTCCTCACTTGTCAGACGATAACAGCAAAAGTGTGAGGAGTTTCTTGTAGTTTAACGCTTGCTCCTGCTATGCTCCTACCTTCTTTTTATTGTGTGTACAGTTGTTAAAGAAAGGTAAAAAATATAATAGAAAAAAATATAAATCTCGGCGTAAAAACCGCCCAATCAAATCGATCAAGTATCATTGTCTTGAATGCATCTGTAATAAGCACTTCATCAAATAAAAGAATTAAATTAAACGAGGCAACACAAGAAAAAAAATTGCTGACGTTTTACAAAAGGCCTGCCATAAATAAAGTAGACGCATTTATATATCAACTAAGAAATACCTGCAAACTTAGTGTCGTAATATAACAACGAAGCTATTATATTATTATTATTGTTATTATTATTTTGCATTTTAAAAACTGTACATATGCATACAAGCCTATCACATTAGTTTCGAATAAGTTATTTATTTGTCTCTTCGGGGCTGACTACTTATAAGAAGATGTAGGGATAGATGTGCAGTTAAAATGTTTCGTTTCTATGATAAAAATCAATTTTTGCCTATACATCGGGTGGGAGCAGCAGCACTGTGCTACTAGTAAAAGTGCATAAGCTAGCTTAATAAAAAAATGCTCTCGTTAAGCAAAGTATAGACGCTGCCAGTCTAAACCAACGAAATTGTTAAGTATCTTCTTTTGTTTGTATTTTATATATTGATTTGTGGTATTGAATGGTTTGGCATTGGTCATCTCTCCACTTTGTTGTAAGCAACGCTGTCGAAAAAGTCTTGAGAAGACAAAGAAAAAGTATATTTAAAAATTCAAAGTGCATAAAAATGTGTTACGCAATAAAAATGGTTTCTTTTTTGCATGCTCCTACAACCAAGCCATTATTGTCGCTCTTGTCGCTTTTGCTACTTGTTTGCAATTATGTGCTGTTGCAGCTGCAGTATATAATGTAATAATGTAAAGTGTAGTAGCAGGAGCTGATTCATTTCATTCAAGTAGAAATGATTAATAATAATTATTACATTTTTTTATTGTTATTTCAATCTCTCGTCTACACTTATATCTACTTTTCTGAAACCAATGCTCATTTGTTCTCGATTGGAATAATATCGTGACATTTGATGAAAGCGACTACATTCAAAGGAAAAAAATGAAACAAGAGCGAAACAAGAAAATTAATATTAAACCAATCGCTTTTAAATAATAAAAATCGCACTGGCACTCACTCACTACATTACTGTCTGATTGATCGAGTCATGAGTGACTAACAATCGTCAAAGTCAAAAGATGACATATAATGGAGAAGTACAAATGCGTTTATTTTTGAGTGAGCCAAAAAATATAGCCATTGCTAGTGGCAGCAAGCAACATGCAACAGCAGCTGCTGCAGCAGCAGTGGCGTTGTTCAGCAACCGTATTATTGCTATTGAAGCATGAAAAAAATAACATTTTAATTGCACCAAGAGTAATTAACGACCCACCCATTCTCAATTACAACAACGATGACGAATGTATGTCCCGAGTGTGTGCAGCAAATTTACTCAATATTAAAAGTATTCATTTATTTGTCAGCAATGACGACTAACGAGTACAAACACTTTTCTTTCAATAGCTTTACTACAGAATCATTTTTCCCTTTCTTTCTCTCCCTCCGCCTCAATTTTAAGATGAAAAGGAACTGGATTGATTGATTTGATTTATTTTCATCGTCGTGGCCAAGTAATACGCTTATTATATAATATGAGACAATATACTAATATATACGTAATAATAATAAATAAGAATACTACGCATCTCTCCTAGCAAGGAGACAGGCGGTCGTTCGTTCCTTTTCATTCAATAAAGTAATTAATTATTGCACGTTGCATTGTCACACTGTCACTATTACCATTTCAAGCCAACAATGACAACAAGAGCTCTCTGCCACTTATGACTTTATGGGTAGATAGGTATCTGTCTAAAACGACAGTAATGAGTAATTACTGCTCTTTAGTAGACAGATAATCACAATGTATGTTTTAACTGCCAAATATACCAGCAGAAAAAAATGCATGAAAAAATGTTTGATTTATTCATAATAAAAATATTGTATAGTATGCCGTAAACATTATACTGGTTCATCAATTCAAAAAGGGCAGGTTTCCTCTAGCTATCCACAGTCATCTTGCTTTTTAAAAATAAAAAAAAACTAAATGACTCTCTATTTTGAAATTATAACGACCACACATTAGTTTCAATAGTTTTCATTAAAAAGTAATATTTGCAAAAAAAATAACTAGAGATACGTACATTAAAAGCCACATTATTATCACAAACGACCAAAATTCTCTTCTTTTTTTAAAAATGGGTTTTGCGGCGATTGGGGAAGTGTTGTGTAAAATTAAGTGCTAACTGTTATCTGTCTCTTAAAAGGGAAGTGTAATTGATGACAACTGGTTTAGGTTTACATCATCATAATATCATCATACCAATCAACACCACCACGCCACAATCTCTTTTTTAATAAAAAAAGTACAAAACCTGAATCAGGGAGAAGTTAGTGTAGGTTATGAATTTATAGAGTGTAAAAAATGCGTATATATATATTCATGTTGATGATAAGGTTAACCACCTTCTCAATAATCAGCCCAGTCACCACAAAAAACACCACCACCACAGACTCTCTAGTCACTTAAGATATTAGCAACAATGTAAAAAACAGTGCAATATTAGCTTGTATGCATGTGCACTTTGTCGTTCGTACGTAATTCGCAATCATCAACATCATCATCACCGTGGTCATTATGATCAAGTTATTCGGAAAAAGGGTGCGCGCATCCACATTATCTAATCCAACCAATGACAGCTGCTAATAGTAAAATAGATTAATCGACATCAATCTTTTTTTAAATCTCTAAATGCCTCTCCTTTTGTTTCAGTGAATTTAGGCATGAAATAATGATCAGAATAATGTTATGTAATGATGGTTTGGCTGTGGCTGCGTTACGAAATAGAAGTAGCTATGTATATTGTATTATTGCTAAACAGTTGTAAAATGCATTGTGTCTTTTTTAAAAATATAATCTTGTGCACAATAAGTAGTACAATAAAGGAGACAAAAATTAGACAGGCAGAGAGGACATTGAGCATTTATTATTACTTGGAGCTTCAATTATTTAAGCAGAGTTAGTCAGCGACAATGATGATCATATCATAATCATCAAAAAATAGCAGCATCAGCAAGCTACAACATTATTTATTACTGCTCTATTGGCAGACTCTCCGCTTCTCGGCTTCTTTGTCATCAACAACAGCAACTTCACCTATTTCACTTACCCGTCATTCAAAATCACTTACCATCATATTTTTTTGTTAGTCGGATACCAAACCGCTTGATTATTAGTATTTACATCCTTTACTTATGTTATGCATCCATTTGCCTTTGATATCATCCATATACACGTCGTCATCGTATGAGTGGAGTTTGTACATTGAAAATGGCAGGTGACAGGGTAAAGTAGGTAATAATTTTGACGGCAAGTCAAGTGAAGCCAGGCCAGGGAAAAACCACTTTCATTCACTGTATTATATGCATATCATTCCAAATTTTAAATTGAAGGAATAGCAAAACTTTTTATGTTCATTAATTTACTCACCAAACTGTCACTTTCAAACTTGAAGAGTATTTGTTGTAATATAATGCACCATTCAAGTAATTATGGACAGAAGGTTTGACACTTGGACAAATTTATTGTCTAAATTGTCATTTATATAGAAAAACGAACGAGTCTGTCTATTAAACGCTGGTAATGACCATCTACGTACTTAAAAGCATTATTTTGGATTTTTTACAAAATGTACTCTCCACTGTTCCACGAATAATTGGTTTGTAAGGTATGGTGAAAAAATGAACCAAAATACATATAAATCGCACATAATGTTAAGGTGCACGGGTTTCGAAGAATGATATTGAAACTTCAACCCAAAAATCATCAAGATCACACTTGTTTGTTACCCTTTGAAAGTGAAGATGACATTTTGGTGGCAGAGTTATGATCGTTGTATTTACCAAGATTAAAAATAATGCTTGTTAGCTTGAAAATTAGTAGAGCAGTAAGACTGCAAACAAAAGGAACTATTTTACCAGGGACTACTACTGTACTTGATTGTATGTATGTAGTAGTAGTGCCTTGATTAACTAGAATTGCTCTATTGCATTTAGAGACTCTTCCTGTGAATTTTTCAAAGCTGGTTTCAAGGTAGCATACTATTGCACTGTAGTGTAAACCCTGCGTACTTTTCTTTTACTTTTATTTTCAGTTTTTATATTCTCTCTCAAGTGGAAACTCAAATGGAATTGCTACATTTAATTAAGATGACATTTTGACAAGCATACATATGTCTCATTCCCTTGTTGCCCTCATTATCGTACTTTTGATTGTAATGATGATGTATCAACAAAGAGCAATACTCATAATTTACAGCTTTAGAAATTGAAACGAAATCCTTTTACGGTGTACTGATGGACAACATAGACAACAGTTTTTAAAAACGTAATTGCCGACGACCATGAAATCATTTTAAAAAGTTCACATGATATCAGTTGTGATAATAGCCTAAGTTATAAATCCATTGGACGAGCATACAAAGATTCCACATTTAAAAGCACTTTTAAATACACTTGTAATTAGTATTAGAGAAAAATTGCATCAGTAGCAGTAGTAGCGACTAGTAACTGACCAAGCGTTCTGCTATATTAGGAATATTAAAATTTCATATGGCACAAAATTGTACATCAATTATAAAATGATTTTTATGCAATTTAAAAAAGCCATTTAATAGTAATGTAACCAAAATGGAGCTCAACAGCAGTTTTTCTAAGCTGTCTGTATCTTTTTACCGCTGAGCAGCGTGTGACTATTACATATTGCATTTAAAAATATAGTGAGTGAATGGATGTAAATGAAACTCAACTGATGAGCTGTAAATTGTTTCTACCTTGTCATTTACATTTCGCGCACTTCTATAAATACATTATTTTATTTTCGAAGGTGGCGTTTTTTGCATTATTGGTCAACTACTTGATCACTTATCAACCGATCTTGCTGCACTCTGCACTTTTAATATTTAAAATTTAATAATAATAATAATAATGGTGATAACAAGTGAGTTGTAAGTGCACGGGTGCACATTTTGGTTACAGTTATCTTGTACCATCTAATTTTACAAGAAGTTGTGTGTGTGTATACAACAAAATTCAAAAATGGCATTTTGTTGTACACATATTATTCTCGTCCATTACAAAATCGCTTAAATGAGGGGCGTGTGTTCTACCTTGACGGCGATTTCATGAGCACACTTTCTGTACTCTCTCTACTCAGCCGGTAGCGCATGATCT
>JAHZMT010003613.1:0-55444 GCA_027743785.1 Sinhomidia bicolor
TAATGAAAAAAGATACCTACTTACTCACGTTTCTAAACCAAGCGAATGATTCAGTTTATTTTTCAAAAATAACATTGATAAATCATCAAAACTGAATAACTGAACGTAAAATTATGCTTTTCAAACTATAAAAACAAACATAAATCGAAATTCGATAAATTCACAAATCATAAATTTAATTTTTGACGCTTCTTGTTCAGTGCATCTTCCTTATTAGCTTTCAGCGATTTTGACGCATCGATTCGGTACTTCGGTTGACGTATAGGCAAGCCTTTTTGGTAGCGAGGGTCGATTATCTCTGGTGCCACATCCTCAACAAAAAATTGAATTAATAACTGTTTCATCTGAGACCATAGAAAATCAGTCTCTGTAGTTTTGTAGATACGCTCACGCCAAATTTCATCATCAGCTTTATTCTCACCGGCATAATATAAAACAAAATCACAAAATCGCCTGCCTGTTACATACAATTGCATAATTACTTGTGAATAGTATGCATGTTTTTTGCTTAGATGAAGCAGCTCAGGGTCATTTTCATCAATTATCAAAATCTTATCCTTTCGTGTAACAAGTTCTTTGGGACGTATACTTGGACACTTTATTTCTAAAATGCCGTCTTCTCCGAGTAGCCCATCTGGCGATGCAGCTAAAATTCCGTTTTCAAGGGAGATAAAGAGTCCACAGTCTGATACGTGTTCTCCAAAGGACTCCTCGTATTTCTGCCTAGCAAGAGGTTCCATATCTATCCCTCTTTTTACATTTTCATTCCATGTTATATCCACCGGATAAAGAAGCGCTTGAATGCACTTTTGACTATTAGTTGTTGGCCGTAGTCTATATATTTTTCCACAAACGCTTGCAGTAATCCTGTAGCGACGCTGATAAGCCCATTCAGGATTGTAGGCTTGTCCAATTGTGCATAATTGTATTCGATTTTGTTCCTCAGATGTTACTTGAAGGCTAGCAATCAGAGACTCAATGCTAGCTTTCATAAAGATTGAATCTATTTCAGAATCAGCAGAATTAATTCCATAATCATTGGACTTAGTTGTACGCTTTTTTGGCTGAACAAATGATGTCAAAACTTTCTTCCGTGGGCGTTTACGATTTGCTAAAGATTTCGAATATTTTTCATCCCAGACTGGACTGAATGTATCATGGTAGTTTTTATATACAATGGCGGGCCAAAAGGCAGAGTAATCAAAAGAGAAAACTGCTGACATTGCTCTTAATGGATAACCGTATCGTTGCGTCTGATTGCACCGTTTTCCGGAAGTGTACTTGCACATATGTGCCATGAAACCTTCTGCAAGATTACTTGTGACGTTGTGGATAAGTCTATTTGACCGTTGAGCCATTTGGCAGAAAGCATTTCGGACCATAACATAAATCTTTGACCCAACAATAGAATTTTCAACCTGACATTGCCCTTTCAACTTGCAGAAGTAAGTCTTGCAGTTTGAATGGTCTCCAAAAACGTGACGAGGAATATTTACCAAATCATCATACAAAAGTTTAGCTGGTGCCATTGATGTCGTTTGTGTCATCTTTATTGAGTAGTTATGATTTATCGCCCCTCTTGCATCCCTTGTCATTTGAGCAATGTGTTTTGCTACGATGTCTCGTTCAGTTTTCAAGAAAACCGTATTTTTTGCTATTCCGTGCAATTTGGAAGTCAAACAACGCATGGCATGGTTAACACAATCTATTTTTTCAATTTCCAATTCGGAAGGATAGTGAATGGCCGATTTGACTTTGAAAAACACAGACGAGTCAGCATCGCCAACCATATATCTATACAGCAGTCCATGTTTTTCGTAAGACATTCTGAATCCCGAAACAATTATGTCAGCTTCCATTGATTGCGCTGAGTCTTTCCAATTCGCGAAACGCCTGTGGCTTTCTACATTTTTTCCTATTCTACAGTCATATGAGCACTTAGCACAAGTTTTGATCCGCCAATCCATAAATAGAATTTTTTTAGTTCTGGCTCCAATAATGACGGCTACGCCAGCATTGGAGTCATATCGGTGACCGAATGAACGTTTGTTCCATCCTCCATCCACCACAACCGTAATAAAAGGTATATCTTTGCCTTGAAAAGTAATAAAATCTCCTACTTCCATTGCCAAATTGTACTCCTCCCTTCCATTCAAAATGAATTCTTGCTCCATGGCATGATGCAATTCGGTAAAAATGATTTCTTCATTTTTTTGAAATTTGAAAAATGATAGCTCTGGAATCATCAAAGTTGAAAGAATTGTATTCAGTGCTTCCAATCCAGTCCCACTGCTGAACGCGGACAAAGCAAGTGCCTTTTCATACGAGTAGTGGGAAATGCCTACTCAAAGTTTATTTGAAGTACTACATAACGTTTCTGTCTGTGTATTATCCGTTTTTTACAATTTTAAAGAGTGTGCATTACCTAAATCAACAGGAACCAACAGTGAAATCTGACAGTTATTACATGATAGTTCAACATTGCCATTAAAAATCTTGACCGTTTTGAAAAATCCTTTGCATGAATTTGCGTGTGTTCTTGAGCTATTGGCAATTTGAAGAATACATGCCATAGACAGTATTACTCTTTCCACACCAGGAGCGAACGTATTTTCTTGTCCATTGTACTCTAGTTGACTGACTTTTACTTTCGTTCTTTTTACAGCTCTCCCTTTAACAATTTGTGAGGAAACATTAATTTGCTCCTTTGCAAAATATGCTTTCACGCTTCTCATACGTCTAGCCTTAGTAGTTTTAGACTTTCCTCGTTTGTAACGCGCCATTTTCACCACACGTTTTTCGCTACTTGGAAAAGAACCAAAAATTCTAACTGCTGACTGCAATACTATATTATTCATAAAGAAAGTTCACTGTTTCCTTTATTATAAACAAAAGGCTTCAATGTTTCATAACAACGAAGCCTTGATTTTACTGTACAAACAGAGAAACCAGTAATCATCCCGTCGGTTCTGTCATGACCCTAACCGTATTTTTAGAAAAACTATTTCAAACGTTGTCGCAAACTATTCTGTGAACCTATGGGGAGGTCAGTAAGTCGGTCCCAAAACGATAGGATAATTATTTCTGTCGTAAAACGCTTTAAATCTTGACAGTATTTTACTAGTCCTTTGTTATATTTTCATGATTTTGCATGCTTGCAGAAAAATGAATTTTGGTCACGCGTATTGACCAGTTGAGCTCCAGACGAGACTTACTGACCTTGCTATGAGTCTAATAGAAGTGTATGAAAAAAATCAGAATTTTTGAACCGTATTTGGCAGAGTGGTGGCCACAGAAAGTTGGTCTAAAATACACGCATCGTAAGTGCACCATGCAACAACAGTCACCGTAGACGCCACCCTTAAATACAAAATTACTAAATCCACTAATATCCCGTGACAGTCAATTTGTAATTTTTACTGTTGTTCAGACCATGTTCCGACAAAGTACATACAACTTTTAGTTGACCTTTGCGTGGATTCAGTTTCAGTCAGCCTTCAGCCAGATCAATTTGGAACAATTTTTAAAATGCACAAATACACAAAAATGATGTTAAAAATGAATCTGAGAAAATTGAACTATGCATACATTCATGCAAAGTCGTGCAGTACTGAGTACCGAGGCGGAACTGCCAGCACCAATAGAAAAGTAATATTTAAGCCATTTTAATAATTATTAATTAATTATCCTTAAATAAGGTCATTCATACTACATAATATAATCTTCTCTCATGAAGTATTTGTCCATTTTGAGATACTGCGCCAGCCGAAGTGGTTCAAATTTTCCAGGCGTATAGGTATGTGTATAGCAAAATAATATTCATCATCATCTCGTCGACGGACAATGAGACAAAAACATGCAACATCGACAAGTGACTGACTCACTATCTGCTGATTCCAGCCAGAGTCAGATGAGACTGAGAGAGCACAGTCACAGCACAAAACTAGAAAAGCACAAAGATAAACCAAAAATAATATTCTCGTAAAACAGTGAGAATGAGAAATGATAAAGGAACAAGGAAGTAAACATTGGACGTAATAAATAAAAATATATAAATAAATTTCTTGTCGTAATTAGTAGCCTTACGCAAGTGTTCCAGAACAACAGTTTCTTTCTTGGTTGTATTGTAACTGCTCATTAACGTATCATTGAAGACGAGACTACTAGCCGTTTTGTGTTCTGTCTGATTGAAAATTTCGACTTTCTTCCTAGTACAGTTTTAAAAATCAATGTACGTCAGTGATAGGTAGTGTGCCTCTAGAAAATTTGCAACAATGACCTTAAAACCTCCAGGACCACATATGGAAGCTGCAGCTAGGGTAAAGGCGGTCTGTGATATGGCGGCCGGTGTTTCAGTAAATTCTGAAACTAATCCGAAGCATTACCTGAGGTCTGGGAGAGAGTTAATCCGCACCGCAGCCAGTTATCAGGAGGATGGGCAAACGGAACATGCTTACGTTCTTTATGTCAGATTTTTAACGTGAGTTGCTGACAGTCAACAGACACGATAATGTTTTTTTTTTGATTTTTCATTATTGATGCATGATCATGTCCAATTTGGTTGTAGAATCTTTTTGGAAAAACTTCGACAGCATCCAAATTACAAGGAGGTTCCGCCGGCTGAAAGAAAAGTTATGGCAGAGTATTGTAATAAGATTTTACCACAAGCTGAATTTCTAAAAAAAGATCTTTTGAAAAAGTATGAAAAAGAACATGAGGAATACGTTATACAGACAGAGAAACTCCGTCAGCAAGCTGAAGAACAGCGACAACGGGAACTTGAAGAGCAAAAGCGCCGGGAAAGGCAACCAGCTAATGATAAAAGTAATTCTATGACATTACCTTCGTTTACAGGACCTACCTCAACTTCAAACACAGGAATAAGCTCATTTAACATTGGTGCTCCTGTTGTTGGTTATATTCCATCTGCACCACCAATTGGTGTTCCAACTGGACATCCAAATGACCCTCCCGCCTGGCTTTATGATCCTACGCCAGTGCAAAAAGTTAAGGAGCCAGAAGATTCTGGCGGTGCTGGAATATCTTTTGGATCAAATACGACTCCGTCAATAGATAGAAGTACGAAACCCAACAGAGTCTTGACACCCATGTCCTCTGGTCTTCGTCCTTTAATTATTCCTGCCAGCCTACCTGCAAAGTTTTTGAGTTTTGTAGAATCTAATACAGCAAAAAACGTTGAAACATGTGGTTTACTGACTGGAAAAATTGTACGCAATTTTTTTTAAATACAAAATTTTTCTGTGAGAAACGTTTTAGAATTTGAGCACAAGTTTGGCATTTTTTTACAGAGTGGAACAAGGCTGATGATTACAGATCTCATAATTCCAAAACAAACGGGTTCGTCAGACACATGCACCATGATGAATGAAACGGAAATATTCAATTTACAAGACAAATATAATTTGATCTCATTTGGATGGATTCACACGCACCCTTCACAGACGGCATTCCTGTCGTCAATTGATATGCATACTCATTACAGTTATCAAGTTATGATGCCTGAGGCCATCGCGATAGTTTGTGCCCCTAAACATAACCAGTAAGTTCAAGTCGTGGTGGTATACAATTATTATTATTTTTTACTGAATTGATGTTTTCAAAAGTTACGTTTACAAACTATTTTAATTTACACTTTTGTCTTCTCGGTTTTAATAGGACTGGAATATTCACATTAACTCCATATGAAGGAATGGAGGAGATTGGTTCATGTACTTTAAATGGATTTCATCCTCACAAACCTAACGGAGTATGTCAAATTTTCCATTTACTTTGTCAAATAGTATTTTCCCCAGCTAACCTGTAGCGTTTCTTCTTTTGCTTGCAGTTGTTTTGTGAAGCACCGCATTGCAGTCTTGACTCATCAATTCAAGTGAACGTCCATGATCTGCGATAATCAACTATCTTGGCAGCATTACCAAACGGAAATTATGGATAATGATATTGTTGTTGTGAATAAATGTTTCGGTATTATTCAAGTTATAAAAATCATTCAGCTTTGAAAAATAATGTCTTTTGAATGGAATCTTGTTATACGAAAATACAAGTAAAAACTGTTCTGTTTGATTTCAATGTTGTCATACGTAAGTATGAACCGGAACCAGACCATACATACAAAAATTATGCTTTTCTGTTTATTATGTTATTATTGCAAATGAAGCCGGGTAAGATTTTGGCAACTTTAGAACATTCCGACATGTTCGGTTTATGTTATTATTGCAAATGAAGCCGGGTAAGATTTTGGCACTACATTGCTTGGCTTGTTGCCGACTGTGGATGGTTTTTTGTTTTACTGTCGACTTTTACTGGATGATTGTATTTGTATTACTGTATTATTTAAATTTAAATAATTGGGTAACGATATGTGATACAAATTTTATTGTAATAATTTTAAGTTCTATTATTGGTAAGTATTATTGTAAGCAGCAGGTGCTAGTTAATGATTTTTAAACGCTTATTTCTTGTTTGTGTCAATACATAATAAAATAATAATACTGAATAGTTGTGTTATGAAATAATGTACATTTTTCTTTGAAACATACACACTAGATTTTAGAATATATGGATTAGTACTTTCTTATATTTTTATTCTCACAAGGTATTTTCAACAAATTCTCGTACGTTTTATTTATCAATCACGCACATAAATGATTACATGTCTACATTGCAGTCGTCTGGTTCATACTCATCTGACTGTGTTGGATCAAGTGGACTCTGCAACCGTAACAAAGTATTATATTCTGTGTCCAGAGTAATCGAGCATGAGCCGACATATGTAATTAAATTGGAATATTAACGATTTTAACAGCTAATTATAATAACATTGTATTACTGACGTAACGGTACACAATTGACAAACATTATATTATATTATTACTGTTTGCGAGTAGTTTGTAATTACCTGTGCAATTATTTCTTTAAATATTTTTGTGTTTGAATAGGGACGCTATTTTTATGACTACTAACGTATCTTAGAATATCTAAGCATAAAACTATCTGATCTATTGGCGTTTTCTTTTACATTTTTCTCGATATAGAATTTTCATCTGAGTTTGAGTCACGCTGTTTCAGTCAAATAATAATTATTATCGTTTATACATAATAAAGTAATCAAAGTAACTTTATTTTCACATGAATGACTTAGAAATTCCCCCTTATTTATGCTTATGGTTAACATTGAAAATCAATATTTAATGCATACTGGTAATTCCTTCCTCTTTTGTATTTTTTGGCCAAATAGTCATTTCTAATTCAGTTAGATTTGACGAATACGAGAACACAAGTTATCCTGAATTGAGTGATAGTATTTTTGTACCTCGTTTAAACGAATGTATTTTGTATAGGCTTAGGCTGTATATGTAATACTTTTTTTCCTGATTTTATGATTGATTAATGATTATCTTTAAAATAGGATGGATTTACTATCGCTTTGAGAAAGTAGATAACTTTTTTTTTGCTTTTTTGCAATGAGTACGTAGCGATTTACTTAAGAAGGAGATTACACATAATATGTAACTGATTATAAGTTACTCCTGCAAAATATCCAAAAACATTTCTTGGTTTTATATCATCAAAACCAATGATATATCTCAGCTATGAACATCTAGTATTTGTTCTTTAAAAAACTGAGATAATATTTCGTTTTTTCCTTCTTGCTGAGAAGATGACGGTGGAGCAGACTGTGTATTTGTCAAGTTACTAGCAGGCCTATTATTTTCATTATTGCTTTCTCCATTACTATTTATCGTGTCTATTACACTTGTCGTCACATTATTATTACTGACATTTTGTGATGATACTGAAGTATCTCTGGTCAAGTCCTGGTTTTTAGGACCTTTATTTTTGCCAGGTGATGGTGGTGGAGGAGATGATTGTTGCTTATCTTTGAAGTGTGTGCGAGGAGAAGATGAAGAAACAGCAATCTTGGATACAAAATATAACAAAATGTTTTGTTAAAAAATGGTTACAAAATGCAAGACTAATGTTTGTACGTATTTGGTAAATCATGAATTTTTTAAAGATATGTGGTAAAGAATCGAGCATTTGCTTGAAATTAAAAGCATAAAACTTACGATTTTTTGAGACCCGTGTGATCGTTTTGCTCTAGCCGCATTTCTTTGCTTGTTTAAAAAGTCAGGAATTCCCGACATTGCAGCCCAGTTTGTTAGCCATTGAGGTAGAGAAACGCCAGGATTGTCGAAATATGTAAGTCCGAACTCTACGCCGGGCTGCGACAAACCTCTAGGGGCTCTGATATGCATAACACTCCAATATTCCTTGACTCTATGTATACCTTTCCGTTCCGGTACCTTTGGATGTGTGACAGCTCTACTAATAATGATCATATCATTACTTTCAGAGTCAACTTTGTGTCGACGTACAAACAGATAGTCTCTATTTGAAAACATTTTTGGCCATTTCATTTCCCAATAAATGACCTCGGAATTAGACTTTTCGTCAGTCTCAACTACTTTTAATTGCAGTGCAGTGTCATCCCACAGTTTTCTATACTCCATGTCTAGCTGTGCATTAAGAAAATCTTCTGCACTGATGTCGTCGTAATAGCCGTAAACTTTGTACACATACAGCCCACTATGTTCAGGATGGGGTTGACGCCAAATCAGCAAGTCCGCCGTCTCCACAAAAGGTACCCATGAGTAGCCATCAATTTTTCGGGAGTAAACTGATGGAGGAGAATCTGGACAATGACAGTACTCTACTCCTCGAATTTGTTTATCGATGACAAGCCGATCTTTACATTTAGGGCAAACAACCGTAGCCGCTGTTAGCTCGCGAATAAATTCCAAGTCTTTGCCGTGTCTAAAATAGTTCAATCAAGAAGCGAAATATTACTTTATTGGGTTTGTCCTTTAATTTAAAATGACATTATTAAATATAGGTACTTAGTTAGTTTTACTGTAAAATATAAACACTTACCTTGAAAGCTCGTCATCTTCGATAATAGCTTTCCTTAACGTATCATTCACTTGACACAGAGACACTATAACAAAACTCAAAAGAGCTCTTTTTGTCACAGGGTTGTTACAGCTGTATGACCAAAGTTTGGAATGAAGCTGAAGCATCCGGTACCCTCTGAATGCCCTTTGCGCAACAATCGGACTGCTTTCTCTCCCCAGAAAGGAGATAAACAATTTAAGCCCATTTTTAAATGCTTTGACATATTCGAATCTTTTTGTGGCATTTGGAAACTCCTGCTTCAGCCTGTCCAAAAGATGTTTCCACGTGTGGATTGAGAAACGATTTAACTGTTGATGGTGAAGACTGTGACTATGCTGTTGATAGCTACGTAAACCAAGTAGTTGCGAAATTTTTCCGTTCATTGTAGAACATTTAGCAGTTGAACAAACTTGTTGGTCCTCTGGTTGGTAGACACCTAAGGATAATATAGAAATGGCACAAAAAATATGTTATATACCAAACGTATAGAGGATTAAGAGTGACCAAGAAGAAAACTTCTTATCCAGGGAAACATTATAATAAAAAACGAGCCTTCTGGCGTTACCCAGATCTATGAGAATTGCTACCTGTTTTTATGACCCTATAGTATGTATACACCAAAGTGTAATAAAAGGTTTTATTCAGCAAGTTTTATTTTTGACCCTATAGCCTATAGTGTAAACCCTTGTGAATTAAAATTCTTCCAATAATTTATTTAGAACAAAATACTAATTGACATGTTACTGCTTGCACAGTACACTGCCCGTTTTCATTTTAGTGACCAGTGATTCAACTTACCTAGTTTGTATCGTCCTGATTTCTCGAGTATAATAATTGCCTGTAAGTAAAGAAAATCACAGAATCGCAATTTGCCAATGTCCCCGTATTGAACTTGTACTTGAATGATCCTTCCAATGTTCTCATCTAATGTCGAACAGTACGCACTACACGCAATGAGCTTCTAGCAGTGCAGCATCAGTTTCCATTATATTCCAGCATTAAAATATTTTTCTCTTTCCATACCATTCAATCATCTGTACTTAAACAACTGCTGTTATCACTGTCTGTAGTCGTTGTAGTACTTTACAGTTCACGCTGACCACATCTTCAGTAACCTCTCCAATTTAACCTTTGTTGTTGTTGTCATTAGCGTGTATCCACTATCCACTATAAATCATGTTTGCCCGTAAACTCACTTTAACTTTTTAAATACATGCCTTTACATGTGCTAGATTTTTACACACGCTTTTTTACTGTTTTAGCAATGGTCACATGCACGTAATTTGCACATGTTGTTTTGTGCAAGTGGAAGAAGTGGTTCATTTGATGATGTACCATATAATATTACAACAGTACACCTTGGCATTCACCATTTACCATCATCCTCATTCAATTTTTTTTACTGAATTGTCACTTACTGCTACTGCATCGTGCGTACCCCTAGTATATATCAGATGCAAAATCATGAATTTAAGAAGTCTATATATTGCAATGCACTCACACAATCAGCACGAGCACACACGTTTTACTACAAAAAGTTCAAGTTCAATAAAGATTTTCCAATACATTAGCAAATAGACATACTAAATTTTAAATGCCATATATGAACAATGCATTGTCATTAAAAACAACTTTAAATAAGTAATTAACGTTATCTATTGCAAGTTACAATAGTATTTTAAGCAACCTAAAGGTTACTTCTTTAAAGGTATTAACCGTATTAACCGACATGCTTTGCATCTTCATTTCGGTCTTCGGTACTGTACTACTGTGACTGTGCCATACAATTACAATATATATAGCGGAAAAAAGCATGGGTAGCCCACACTCCACAGTCAGATCAGAATCTGTACACTTTCCATGAATCTTATTTCAATATTAAAAGCTGAAAGAAAGTGAAGGTTTATCCTGCGATGGTTGATGATGATATGTTGTCTTCCGTTACCCCATTTATCAGTACAAAGATATCCAGTCAGACATTTCGAATTTCGACTGAAGAACAACTAGGTACATAATTGTGCATTGAGCATTGAAAATCTTTTAAAATAAGAACGATATTTATTGGTCAGAGAGTAGGAGCGACGATGATGATGTCACTGCATGTTTTTACACACAATTTACACAGAACGGATATGGACATTTTGATATACCGGCATTTAAAAGCACTTTCATACTCAAGTAAATCGGATGATGACGCAAATTGGCTCATGATCTTTTATTTTTCACGTTTATTACATCAACAACAAATAACAGTTACTTTTTGAACATTTTTTTCATGATCCATCACTAATATTAGATTATTATTATTTTTCACCAGGAATGGAAATTACAAATTGTTGTACAAAAAAATCAAAAATACACAATATATCTAGTTAATTAATTTACTTTTTTAAAGCAGAGAGCCGACAGGTAAGATGGTAAGAATCGACTAGTCATCCCTTTCACTCAAATCAACTTTTATCAGTACTTTAAATATGTACATCAAATTTCCACGTTCAATTCGCAAGAATTTACGCTAACTAGAATATAAAATTATAGTGAAAAAATGATGACTTTGGCTCCGCAAAAGTTTAAAAAGATTATTACATGAAAGAAACATTATGTAGGTAGTAGCAAAATCATATAGTGTGGTCCGGTACGAAACTCCCGTGCATGTTAATTAATGTGTAAAAAAGCTTTAAATTCAAATAAATAAATAAATTATACCATTATACTCGAACGGGTACCCAATAGGTAATGTTAATATAGCTTAGATATTTAAGTAGAGAATATAATAAACTCTAGTTTTTGACTCTCTTAATATAGAGTAATAATTCTAAAATTTAACAACATACCACAGTAGTGCTCATACGAAAAAATAAAATAATAGCATGACATATAACAAAGTATCACTGAAAATCAGTTCTTTGATTTATCAGATTTCTTTCAGATCAAATATAAAGATGTGCAGAATGTTAATTAATTATGCTTGCTCGACTACAAAATTTTTAGTACTGTTCATGTATCACATCAAAAGTACTTTGTTAAACTTATTATGACATTGACGACAACGACTACAATAATTACCTATTAAGAATTTAAAATGAAACAATTTACGATATCAATTCTCTACAAATGGTTCTTGTCAACTAGAAATTCGTTTTTCTCAACTGTTATAACAAGTGTATAAATCGCAGTACTTTATAACAGAGATCAGTTGATACTAAATATCAATCGGAAAGATATATAAGCTTGAGATTACTAGATTACAAAAGCTACACGACAATTTTATATTTATTACTGTGCAAACAGATAAATACAAAATTAAATTTAAAAAGCTAGTTTAAAAAGCTATAACAAAAGACTGATCAACTTAGATTGAATTGCTGATATTGAATATTATTCTAGCTCTGGTTATATTTCGCTGGACGCTGACTACATTGTGAGTTATTAGTAGAAATTAAATTGCATATTTATTTTAATTGTACATTTGAATTCCAAACTATGCTCTCCTTCTTTTTAGTCATTTTTATCCTACATCTAAATAAATAATTTTATATCAATTTCATTATATTCCATCGCTGACATTTCAACAAAACCTCTGACGTTCAATTTGAATCTCACACACTCAAAAATCATTCAACTCATGCCATTTGTATGGTCACAACAAGAAGAACAATTACCTATTACCAATGTCTATTTTTTCATCACGTAATTTTTGTGAATTTTTCTGAATACACAGGATCTTTGTTAGTTTAGTTTTTGAAAAGTTTTGATGTGAGCAAGATAAGAAGCATGGTACTCAAGCAACCCCACATGACATATTCAGGTCGTGTTCCAGCAAAGGAGTTTCTTATCTTATCCAAGAAAAACGGTATCTTCTCGCTTGGTTGTTCTGGTTTATAGTCCGGGTCCAAGTAGCCCAAATTTTTGACAAAGTTTACCAATGGAGGATGATCCTTAGAGAACATGGGCATGAATTCTTTTTCGCGCTTCCTAATCCACCATTCACCTTTGGTGGCTTGTGTACTGCATAAAAGTAAAAAAATACACATTTATTAAAGACAAAAGAAAGCAGCTTTCAGCTAGTGAAGATACAATTAAGGTTTTGTTTTTTAACCTGATCGGTTTGCTAAAGTGGTAGTGGTACAGAGATGCTCGAATATATTTGGGTGGCTTGGCAGGAGCCCTGGACACATCAATTAAATTAAGAACGCTTTTCTCTCCTTGCAGCAATCGGTAGGTCAAGGAAAGCATCCATGGATTATCATGATACTCGCTAAGTGCTGCGAACCACATTTGCCAATCAAGTCTTGGCTGGTACGGGGCAACAAATACAGGTGCAGCTGACGTATTCCCTGGTTTGTACAGGAAATGATACTCTTTCCACGGTCCATTGACATCATCAGCATACTCCAAGATCACTTCTGGCCTTCCCTTCTCTACTCCAGTCATGCGCCTGAACAATCCGTACGAAGACGTGACATGATAGCGGGATGACACTGCGTACGTATCCTTTACTGACTGCCACAGTGCACGATTTGTTTCTTTATGAAGAGATGTGAAAGGCACCAATGTAACCGAGAATAAAAGGATACATATACCCCCGTAAAAGATGCAGCTTATCAAAGATGTAAGCTTTCTCCAAGTGCCTTTCACATCAAATAAGGACACGACAACAGATTGTGCTATAGTTGATCCCAGAGTAAGAAATCCCAACAGCAGTGAGTACGGTACAGCGACAGATATGAACCAATCAAAATCGACCCGTTTGAAGAGAATCTTGCTGGCAATTGTATTGTCTTCATTCAGAGATAATCCGAAAAATTTTATGGTGTAGTAGAGAGAGCATCCTATCAACGTGTAAGAAAAGCTTCGGGACACGATTTTCGATATGGAAATCCTTGGTGTTTGCGTTTGTCTTCGTACGAAAAAGTCGCCATCCAGCAGACCAACACATAGAACGATGGTCAGCAGATTGAAGAATGTGTAGTTTCCTGTTGCGATGATGGACAGTTGAAAGAAGAGTTGAATCCAGAAAGCATATCTCTTGAGCACCGTCAATGGGGCAAAAAACGCGAAAGGCACGACCAATTCAACGTAATAGGTTCCAACAGTCATTAGTTGGAGCAACCAAGTGGGCAGCGCATGGGCAAAGTATGCTACTGAAGTTGGAATGCACTGGGACTCGAAATGGTAATTGAGGGCGGTGAGTCCCCACCAAGCAGGGCATCCACTCTGAAGCTTGACGGCACCGGAAGCGAACATGAGACGAAATAGCAACCATTTCACCATCCAAAGCGAAATCAAATCACGGGGTTTACTTTCCAACGAAGATTTTGTTGGCAGCCATGGGGCAACAAGGATTCCCAAGATTCCAGTTTCCAGCAACAGCGTATCCCTAAAAATTGAGTTTGAATGAGTACTATGATTTTTTTAAATGCATTAACGTATTTTAAACAAAACATATAGTTACGTACCACTGGAACCAGAGGAAAACGTTTGACACCTGAAATATGGAAAAGTACAGAACCCACAAGGTAGCAAATAGTGGCACAGTACAACAATGCATGCACATTGTTGCTACTGCTGACGTTACAGTTCCAATGAGAGCCACCAGTTCCAAAGCATATTGAGAGTTTATTCCAAAAAATCCGGGGATGATGCACAAGAGCGAGTACTTTTCCTTCATACATTGTTGAGGTTTCCGTGATCCTAGCTTTAACTCGGACTTTGCAGGTGCTACCTACGAATATACATTGTTATGTAGTGTACATAACCATATAATATAAGAAAATTTTCGCCATACACAATCACTACATTAGGTATACATTAAATACAAAAAGAAATTGTAATAATTTTTGTGAATAAACGAGTAAAAGATTTTGACCACTGATTATTACTACTTACCCCGTTGTTTCCTAACAGTCCATCAGCTTGCAGGTATATGGACAAAAATGCCATAAAGTAGATGCCGGCTAAACATCTCAGAAAAGCTCCACGAACCTCCTTAGTTGAACAAGCAAGGCCAAATATTCCCGTCTCAGAACCAGCACCTTTAAAATCAACAAAACCATGATGTCATCTTACTAATTACAATATTCTTAACGATATTCTTTTTCTAACGGCTATTTAATTATTACTGAGTAAAAATGATTACATTAAAAAGTACCTTGCGAGTCTGGTTCTGCCGACTTTCTCTGTTGTTGCTGCGGCTTAATCTTTACACTAATTGGTTTCGACTTTGCTCCACCTTTCCCCATCTTGTATTGAGTAGTGCGTACTACAATAGTACTTGCCCGTAGAGCTTAAATTACTTCACCGGTTTTCTAATCAATTTAATCTGCTTGCTGGATGAATCTGGAAAAAAGTGTGGACATTACCATCAGACAGATAACCTACCCAAATTTATCAAATGACATTTTTATTCGATGCGACATCATAGAGCTATTTTGTTTTATTACCACGTACAAATTTATCTGTGCCTGCATAAGTTGCCTGGTACGTGTGAACGAGTGACATGTGTCAAAATAAAACTAACACTGAAAGCAAATCTTTTTTTTATACTGCAAACTCCTTAATCCTTTCCAAATACTTGTTTATTTTTATACAGCAAACTGAAACTAGAATCTATATATGACAATAGGCATGCTACTATAAGTACTATATGTCAATCGCCAACTACAAAAGTTGACGTGGACTTTTGCTTGATGAGGTTATAACTCCCAGCTTTGTCCAGGTACAAAACACAATATGGTACAATAACCTAAACAAAGTAATAATAGTGGTGACGATGGACGAACGAGTGAGAGAGTATAAGAGCTCTAAACCAGCAGTCCACAGAATACTTACCTAACTTCCCATTCTCAAACATAAAAGTGGACAATTTTCTTGCTGATTTTACTGCCTGGAAACATGCATGAATGAACTATTCTGAACTGGAACTGAAAACAAGATATGTAAGACGATAGTCAGCACATAAGTAACATGGGATACCAACCGACCGACACACGCTTGTTTGCCACCCTATGACAGACTCCAAAAACATGTCCACTTTTCTATCATAAGCTATTACTACAGTACTAGCCAGCCACTAGCAGTACTAAATTATCCATTGTCCATGCATTTATATGCACATTATAACACATGTCATATTTTACCTGATGATGATGATGTACGCATACGGCGCGTTACTAGTATTTCTTTAAAACCGACAACACTAATTTGTTCCTTAAATTTGCTTTAAATGTTATCTTTAAAATCAAACCAAAATATTGATGAAACAACCCATTAGCCTCAATGGATGCTTTTATTAGAGTTAATATAAAGCTGTGTAGACTATGCAAACAACATTGAAAAAACTTTAAAATTATTTTTAAACATATATACTCACCAACACCAACTCACCTCCTCGAAGAAGCAATACCGTCGTGTGGATCCTGTACAAAAATTGTCACAACACAAAACTCTACTTTATTCCAACTGGTTCCTCAAAAAGCGAAAACCGACTGCTTTCTTTTTCTTTTATCCTCTCCACAGCTTAAAACACAGCGGCACTCACCCTGCTCGGCTCTACCTGTCAGTAGTCAGTATAGTATGAACATGTACAGGCCAAACAAAATGTTAAAATGTTATTATTCTCCATACTTTGTACTGGAAAAAATATTCTTTTCTAAAAAATATGTTTCTACAAATGAAGTATGTACGTAGTTAGTTAGTAAGCTGTAAGGTAGTAGCTAAAAAGCTAGAACTACTAGTTGTAAAAATAGCAAGAAGGGGCATGAAAAGAGAATGAGTTGGTTGGTAATAATAATACATGGACAAGAAAGAGCCAAAGTACCGGACAAGAGCAGTGAGAAGGTTGAAGTAGATTGATTTTTTCAACGGACACTACCACCGCGTCTGTCAAAGTTTCCAGGCAGTACTACTGGCTAGCTACATACATCCACCTAAATAAATCTATTTGCTGGCTAGCAGACCTGGCAGCATGCTCAAAGACTTGAAAGCCTGCATGAAGTACATAGTAGAAGAGAATAGAGTTCTGTGCGTGGCGGTGAGTAAAGCTAAAGTTGTAGTAAGGTTGTTGCTAGAATGCAAAATGTGAAGCATATCTTTGAAAAAAGTCTGCCCCCTATCGCCGTTCTTTCGGTTTTGTTGGCAGACTTGGTAGGGAATGTGGAGTGGAATGATGTGGATGGATATATAAAGTCGTGCATATTTTTATGCTCACCGAAATCCGATTTTCCGAGTTAAAAGCTTTCTTATATACATATCTTGTAGGTACAATTTTATGAACATTGTGTTGTACAAACTACATAGTTTTATACGTACAGTTTTGATTGAACAATAATCAATACTAGTCGAGTGCTAGTAAGATGAAATGCGCGATTTGTAGAAACTACGTTTGGCGTGGAACGGAGAAAGGCATGATGAGAAGTTCTCATTGAGAACACTCCGCTATACCGCGCTTATAAAAGCAACAAAGACAAACTATTCATGTTTTGCAGATGTGTATGCATGATTTTTTCTAGTTCTCCAAAATCCCGTTGCTTTGTAAAGCTGTAAAAATGAGATTGGCGATGATTGTGGCCCACAATCATCATCAATCTCATTGTGGGGAGTGCGTGTTTACGGGCATAAAGGCATATGTTTACGGGTGCGGGGCGAACTGTACTGGAAGTTCGGAAACAGTTTCCGAGGTTACAACAACAAGTGAGTGAGTACGATGGACACCTATTTATATTATGCGTTAATGATTTTTACAAATAGGGTGCATTTTTTCTGTTCTTTTCTGTTTTTTGCGCTTCTCCCTACTCATTCTGCCGATTTCACTTTTTTGTAATAATTTTTCACCTTAATTACTTCCAACCCCACTGCAAATAAAATCATCAAGTAATTGTACAATTAAAACTTTAACTTTCACCTCTATCATAGAGCTATATTTCGTAATAAAACTCTGACTCTACAAGATGCGTGAAATTGTCCATATTCAAGTTGGTCAGTGTGGGAACCAAGTTGCCACCAAAGTAAGTTGTATGCATATCTTTTGATGAAGACTGGTGGGGAAAGTTGGATTTGTTAAGTGCTCGGAATAATCATGCTTCGATTTGTTGTAATTTTTTATAGTTTTGGGAGACCATTGCTGAGGAGCATGGTCCTGCAGAACCTGATCAAGACGAAGTAGAGCAGGAAACGGAAGGCAAAGATGCCACTACAGCGTGAAATGAGCACTATAGTATGAAAACTATATTACTTTGCAAATCAAACAAAATTGAAAGTGTCTAAATGTCCACGTCCAAATAAATCGAAAACTTTCAAAATACTGCGCAATAGAAAACAAAATGTAATTTTGAATTTATTTTTATTTCACAATTAATTTTCAATAATTTTGAGCTGGCATAAAAGAATCCGAAGAAGGATATGGATAAGAGGGTGGGGCACAACATGGGTCATACGATGGGCATGGTGGTAGCGACAGCGATGGAGGATAATAATGCATCATTGGAGGTGGCATTGCCATAAATGGCATAAATGGCATTGGAAACATTGGGGGAGCACAAATTGGATGTTGTAACATGGGCTGAGGGGCAGAACATTGCGAAGTATCTGTCAATGGTACATTATAAGGATTCAATACGTCAATCTGAGACTTGTAAAAATTATTGTTCTTTGCCCAGCTTTCATCACAACCCTGCTTCTTTTTGTTCGCATTACCTCCCACCGGATAAGTTTTATCTTGCTCGGTTAAATTGCATAAAACTTTACACGCCTTATTCCAACCATCACCTCCAAAAATTTCAGAATACACTTCCTTTGGAGTATATGCACTTCCACAACAAGCATTGGTTGTCTTTCTGTTGGGACAAGCACAATCTGTTTCACATTTTCTACAAGACTGACACAAGTCACATGTGAATAGCCCACAATCATTGCAGCGTCCTCCATGTTTTTTGCACTTGGCCATTGCAGAAAACGGTCTGGGTGGTGCTTTGGGTCCTTCTGCCCAATCATATATAAAATTGTCTGGGTGAAATTTACTTTTAGAAGGAAATTCTCGCTTCCAAATGTCTGGTCCGGAAACAAAGCTTTTGTCATCCCCCCTCCCCCCAGCAAAATGTTTTCGATGATTTACTGATGACGTCAAAGGAACTTCTTGTTGCTTATTACGTGTTTTAACAAAATTTTGAAGACCACGAACAATTAATTTCTTTTTAGCCGTTTGATTATTGGCAGACGTTGGCCTTGATGCTTCAGATTGAGGCTGCGGTTCAAACATTGCTGTCTGTGGTTTCCTATCCTTATTGACGGAGGAGGAAGGCCAGTCGGTGGTTACAGAAACAGACCCCTTAGGGGAGCTTTTATAGCTTGTGGAAGCGATGATGTATGACCTTTGTCTCTTGACTACAACTCTGCTAGCTTCTTGCTGAGGTTTACTCGTTGTTAGAATTGACCTTTGTTTTTTACCTTGTTCTACAGTTACGACTGGTGGTGGTGGTGGTGGATGCAGCGTACTTTGCTGTGTTAGCCCGTTTGCCCCTTTTGATGAAAAGGAACTATTTTTGTGCTCGGTTGTTGGTATAGTTAGTTCACTTTTACGTTCTTTGAGAATTTCACTACTTGTTATTTCGCCATGCCAGGACGTTTGGGCAATCTTTTCTGCAACCGTTGCATCGGACGATACTGACCTAGACAGCATATCATTCACACTCAAACTAGAAGGAGGCAACGCTGATGGAGAAGGGCTAGTTTCAATTTTCACAGATTTTTTGGACATTTGAACAGATATTTTTGATGGAGTCGTATTATGGACAGAACCAATATGACGACTTTGACGAGAGCTTGCCAGTGACCGCTTTGAGTTCTCCGTGTTTTTACTATGTGACGATATCGTTGTGTCAGAAACAGTGACAGTTTTCCGTTTGGATTTGGGTTCCGCATTCTTTTCTGCTAAACGCTTTGCCACTAGTTTCAAGTACCGAGCGTCATCGAAATAATCGTCAATGTAAATCAGGTCCAGACTATCTGCACTTAAAGCGTGAGAACCATCCGAACCGTCTGAGGTTCTTTTTGCATGCTTAGATTTTCTGCGTCCACTCTGGTCGATAATGTAAAATTGTGTTGTAATTTTGCATTAATTAGTCATCCTATTATAAAAATGAACTAAACTACTGTTTTTAATTCTACAACTTACATGTTGGTTGCCCATTTTCTACAAATAAACTTAAATTTTGAGATTTGCTTTAGAGTTTTTCCGAAGGTTTGCTTTTTGATTAACAAGTTATTCCGAAGGTTTGATTTTGATAATTTGCCTTATATTTGAGAAAATTAATCGTTGACGAAAAGTTGCCAATTAGACACATTCTCTGATGAATAATAAATCTGCTAAAAAATGGTGATTTACAACAACTACGAAAGCTGGATTGACTGGAAGACTGGAATATATCCACCAAAAATATGACAGCGGGCTTGCCATGGAAAATCCAACGTATTCAAAAGTATACTCCACTCCAGGTTTAATGCATAATATGTCATTGAGATGGAAGCTTGTTTCCTTTTTTGAGGTATGAAGTCCTGTATGCTTTGTTGCTTTTATTTTAAGTAAAAGATGCTAACAAATAATGCAACCACTCAAAACTTCAGCCTGAAACTCGTCATGAAAGGCGCAATGTCAGAACAATTTTTATTAAGTAAAATACTCATAACTTGTCATTTATTAGTTCTTTTGTTTTCTCCTTCATTTTCATTTTAACGCATAAACAATGAGGACTTGACGTTGGCGCTGTTTTGTAGGGACTTTATTGTTTTTAAACCGATGATATATAGAATACGTTATAGATATTTTTATATTGGTGGTTTTTATTTACGCGCAAATGTGTTCTTTTTGCATGGCGTAAAACAAAATTGTATTTTAGTGCACTGACCGTGAATACTTGACAATAAAATATGTGCTATTAAACATATGAATCATAGCTTTTCTCAACAATACGCAAATTGGCAAAATTCAAGAATACAATACGATTGTTAGCAAATTATGAATATTCATTCAAACAAACAGAAATACAGGCAAGCACAAGACAAATTGCATAACATATTTTGATAGCATTCAATTAAATCATTACAAACGACTGCTGCTCAGCTATTTTATCGTTTTAATAATACCAGGTACAGTTAACATCAAGCTAGAGTGTGTAGTAAAACTTAGTTTTTTTACTTAGTAGTTTTGAACTTGCAAAATTTTCTATTGCCTCCTTGTTTCTTATATTCAGTTAAAAATGCGCAAGTATTCTACCATGATCAACCAGAGAGATAAAAATGCCTCGCTTAATTACGTTCTAAGAAAAATAGCACTCAATGCCGACACAGTTCATCTCATCGTAAAGAGTGTAAAAGAGGAATAATCAGTATGATTGATAATCACATTTACGAATAATACAACAAAACGATTCTCTTTGATAAACAAAAATATCAGGGGGAAATTGAAAAAATGTGCTATTTGCTACATATTTTATATAGTTATATGTATACCTTAAATACTCATAAAAATAGCTGAAAACAGACGTGAACTATTTGATTATCGAAGTTTATTTTTAAAATATGATAGCAGTCAAAGTCAAAAGGCAGGTGGTGAAGAAACGTGATAAATGATTTCACTGACTTCAATATTTCTTTACAAGACAGTTTGTAAATTGTAGTAGATTTACATTTCTATAAAACGACACAGATTGGGCAGGGCAAAAACAATAATTATTAGCTGTAGCTTTGTGTCTACTCATTTTAACATGGAATACATTAAATACATTATAATTAGGTATGTATATATATAGATATACCTATATTGATTTTAGTTACACTAATTTAGTAATTTTTTATTGAGGTCTCGAAGGAATCTGAGGCCTGTCCGGAATGCGTGGCGGGGCCATTGCGTTTCTCCTACAAACAAGAAAAGAACACTTAAAATAAAATCAGACAAAGAATCATGTAATATACACATTATATAATAACCTCGGAAAGGACAATTACACTAAAAGGTTTAGGTTATTAATAATCTCTTTTTAGCATCAATTTAATAGGTGCTCCGTGGTTTCATAATAAATTGGATCATTGTCAAGCTATTCATCATAAAAATATACTCAACTTTACACAAAGTTTACGGAAGAAACACAGTACGTTTTCGTGCTCTAATTTATTTACTCTGTTAGAATTACGTCAAATTCACAATCGAATCTCAACCTTCTATCATATATTCATGCACAATAAGAATGCAAATAATTTTTTTTAAAGTTGGAAAGCTGAACAAGCAGAAAAAGCAATATGCTATCAACTAATTGCACAATCGGTATATGGTAAAATCAGTATACCTACATAGGTAATAATATTATATTATACAACAGACATGCTTTACAAAAACTAAAGAACGATACTCAAAAGCAAATTATTATATACCATACACCTTAATAATATGAATATGAATTCATATGAATATGAGAAAAATATTTGCCAGATAACGACAACATAAGATAAAGGACATTCATGTTATCATCATCAAAATGTTTCTTTATTAGCACATTTTTTCATTTATGTATTATATCTTCTTTTTCCTTTCGGCCACCTTTTTCATAATCTATAATGGGCAATTGCATATTTTAAATGGTATTACCTATTCATTATTACTTTTTCTATTCCAATTTAAACTTATATTCCTTTTTATATTAATGTGTTAATAATTATTTCTTTTAAGGTATATAGTAATCATTTGATTTTTTTATTACTGTAACATTCACTGGTTATCTGTATATGCATCTGTAGAATGCATACTTTTATGCATCTGTAGAATGCATACTTTTCCTACTTGCTAATACTAAATTATTATTTTTTTATTATTACTATTACTTTTATTTATGCATGTAACAACTGACACATTATGACAGACACAATGACACAAAGAAATGTCGACTTTGCTTGAAAACAATAGCAATTTTATATAATATACGAAGACGCTTTCTACTAGACAGTTATAATAACCAGATCAATTTTCTGCTGCGAAACATTGACTTGAGGAAGATGTTAATTTATTGAAGGACCCTTTTTAGTAGCGACCATCACCTAAAGACTACTTTTATGTAGTTTTATGCACGCAACAATATTTTAATGTACTGCAACTTTGAATTCCTGTTTTTTTTCTTTTAAAAATAGTTACAACAGAGTACCTGTTTGTTTGCACTAATCTTTATTAAACTCATTATAAAAGGCATTTTTCTAATAAAGTAACATGTTGTGTATGTACGTACACAAATGAAATTGTATACTATTTTGATTATGTTGAAAACATAAATTTCTTCCTAGTTATTTTTCATTTGCCTGAGAGATGTGGTGGTGAGTGTTTCATCATATTTACTTTTCTTAATATGCCTTTCTTTCTTATAGCTTCATCATCATCACAATGAAAACAACTTGGAATCTTTGTAGTAATGTTATTTAAATAATGTTCTGAAGAATTTTCCAAGTTAGCTATTATTATTAGGATTATAATTTTATCATATTATTATTAAACTATATCTTTTATATAGCATAACAATATAACATTTTCATTTTCCAACTCAAAAATAATCCACTTTTTCAAGTATTACTTGTATGTATTTAAATAGTTTTTTTAATAATGCAATTTTTCTCTAGAATTGACTATATATTTCTACGCATATTATTATTCTCCTCATTTAGTAGAGTTTTCCATCCTTTTGATGTTTTTTGATTGTATGTATTTACATTATGAACAACAATATTCCTTATTATTATAAATAGTGCGTACCATGATGTACATGCGTTTAATATCAATTTGTTGATTTGACTTTTCAATTTCCTTCTATAAGAATTTTTTTCAGTACATTATGTTACAACGATTTTCAGTGTATTGATCAACTTTCACCACAAGTTATAAGATCACTTTCTTTCAGATTCTTCTGAACGTTTATCTATTTGTTACTAATAAAATGCTTTCTTGGAATGTATGCAATATTATTTCCGGCAGTTGATTTAATATGGAATGTTACAACAGCGACTTGAACTATTTCTTATATGACACGACACGACAAATGGTTTTTTACAACGAACGAACATAATACATTTATGTATATTAACAAATACTTTCTAAACAGATCTACTCATTAATACAACCTCATTCATGTATCATCATTACCTAATTCGGAATGAAGCATTCACACAAAAAAAGAGAAAATTAAAAATCATAATGTATTTTTATGATGGCGAGACAATGGAATGCAACAATATATAAACCTATGTGAACTGACATGCAACTGAATGGGATGAAAACAAATGAAAGGAAAAATAAAAAGAGAGAAAGTGTAGTTGTTGGATTTCAGATGGAGAAAGTACGTATATACTGCTGCCATCATCATCTTTAAAGAAGTACTGGTAGTAGTAGTAGTGAAGTTAAGGATGGTTGGACAGTGATGGAGAATGATGTCTTGTAGATGAGACAGAGAGAGACAGAGAGAATACTCAGGATGTTGTTGACGAATGATGAAGAGGACTGACTCTATTGAATCGTTTCTTTTCTTTTTTACTTCTTCTTGGGTCTGTATGTAAGTAAACACATATAACACATTGTATACATTTTCATTTAAATACGATAGTTATTAATATTAAAGTTTTACAGTTTTTACTTTTTTTACGTGTAAGCATAGTAGGAGGTAATTTTTCTTTACAAACATATCGCTTTCATTGAGACTCTATTATAAGTTACCTGTCTAAGTTATAAACTCTTATTATTATTATTATGTATTTTGTTGATGAATTTATTGAGGCATCTTTCTTAATTGCTTTTTTTATTTTCTGATATGCAAGCTATTGTAGTATTCTTTTTTCCATTTTATGGTTTTTCTTGGACATTGTTAATTATTTTGGTATTTGCAGCCTTAACTTTTTTTAAACTCCTACCAAAAATAACCTATGTATAATATACCTATGCTTATATATATGTTCATGTGTACCTGTCTAGTAGTAAACCCCTCACAAAATATATGCCTATTTAGCATGTAAAGGCTTTTAGTCTGGTAAATTGATAAACTTATAATCATGTTGCATGCACTTTTAAATATATACATACAAAGAAAACTATATACATTTAACATCATCATCATATTAGATTCAAAAAATGGAGACTCAAATTCCAAAGGTTAAAAAGCAAAAATATTAAAGTCTGAAATCATATCTTTGATTAAGTAAATTATTTGCTGTTCGCCAGTTCACGTTTATAAATATAAACATCACAGTGCAGGTACGGTACATACTTTTTTTTTATCATTACACCTATTTTGTATTTTTATGATATACTAAATTTACCTGTATAATTATTACTTTTCCGCGCTAATTGATTTTTATTTGAATTTTACTGGTTTAGAATATCAATAGCAATATAATACTACACAATTGGTAGATCGTATCGACTTTCCTCCTCATATTTTTTGCACTTGATTTTGTATTGTTACTGTATAATTTCTCAGTTTCATGTATAAATATAATATTGTTATTAAATAATCGAAGATTTAATGTCGCATTTGTTTCCTTTCTGATGAAATGATTATCCTTCCTGAACGATGATGACCGAATGAACGAGCATGGATCGAGATTCGAGAAAATCCTATATTTCCTTCTCTTCTCTGCTAAGTAAGCATATCAACGTTTTTACTTCCTACTAAAGAAGTTGTTGACTGCTGCTGAAGCCATTTGTTTCTTTACATCTGGGGGGAGTGACCCCGCCATTTGGAATGCGGTCGATACCGCTTGCTTCTGCATGTGTGGGGGGAGTTGGCCCATTGCATTCGCAGCCGCATTTACTGCCCCCCGTCTGCAGTCAAAAAACAAACAAAAAAGTTTCTACTTGAAATCTAGTCTTTTGTTATTCGCTTTTATGGGTCAATATGAGTATGAATTATTTTTTTAAATTTGTAATCAGGGGATGTATCATTATTAGTTTAATTATATCCCTATTATATTGTTAATAAACTAGTCCCTCATAACTAAACATTTTTTCTAGTCGACAAATAAAACAAATTTTGGACAGCAGGAAAGGTAAATAATCTCACTTTCCCCAATAATCCAACAAGCAAACTACATACAATTATGCCGAAAAGAGTACTCCTACACCATCATCCTCAAAAGCAACCTTTATCATAGATCACTTTGTGAGAAAGAAAAAAAGCAGTGAGTCAGACGGAGAAAGTAGAAAATTCAAACCAATTTTTCTATTAAAAGTAGAAGGTATATAGGGTAAAGTGAAAGTGAGAGATGCAAAACCGGTAACAGCATAATATATGAATATATAGGTATTTGTAGATATACCCATTTGCTTTTAAAATTCATAAAAAATAAAAACTAGCATTTTGAAAGTGATTCCATTTAACTCACAACACGTCACAAAATACACGATATGGAGCGAAAGCATGCTCACAATACATTATATAGGCTTTTCTTTGAAAAAAATGGTGCTGCTGGCAACTTTTTTTGCCGTATGTATAAAAACATTGAATCAGATAAGAAATTGAATGATACATTCTTCGCACTCATCCTCATCATATCATATACCAGTCACAGTCACAATCGACAAAATGCAATAATAATGAAATCATTCACAAGTACACAACACGACACTGATCAAGAAGGCTGTTGATTTGCTTTGTTAGAATGTTATATTAAAACTGATTGGGCAGAGGTCAGAGGCATTTTCGTGAACCAAGTACACAATGTTATTGTAACGCACGAGTAAAGCAAATTATTTTCACTTGAAATCCTAATCATTTCTAGTCCATGTATTAATTCAGATTATATGGTAATTACCCTCCTGATTACTTTTTTGTTAAGTAAAACTCTTAAAATGTTGCTAGACCATAGTTTTACAAAATTTATGTATTTTAAAACTTACGAAGGAATGAGAGGTGCAGGTAGTCCGCCTTTAGGTGGTTGAGGTGGTGGTCCACCACCACCAGGTCTATTAGGTATTGCTGGTGCAGGTCTGGCACCTGCTGCTGGAACTGGAGGTGGAGCACGACCTCCACCAGGTGCTGGAGGTGGGATTCCTGCCGTCCGTCTTGGACCTCCGGGACTAGGTGGGCTCGCCCTTTCAGATTGAAAAACAGTCCGAAATGAGTTGTCCAGTCGATGTAAGCCACGCTGTTCCAACTCCGAGGAAGGCACAGATATGGAAGTTGACGCAGAGGAAGAATGATTTTTTGCATTTGAAAGCCCCATAGACGACGTTGTGGTCATCGACGAAGAATTGTTTGAGAGATTGTTCATCTTCCTTTGTTCAAAATTATAGTTCCTGTCCCTATCGTTTGGGTCAAAACTGCTTTTTAATACTTTGGTTCTTTTGTTCTTTAAAAATTGAAAGTCTCCAGTTTCAAAAAGTACTAAGAAGCATGCTGTGTCTAGTCTTTTTAATAAAAAAGCTTGTACAAAAAATGTGCTTCAATTCAATTGTATTTTTTCTAATAAGACCCCTAAAGTATTTATCTTTTGAATACTAGTATTACGGGCGAGCAAAAATTCTTTTGATATAAAAGCAAAGTTAAATGTTTGCTGCTAATTATTTTCTCATTTAATTCTACTAAACTGTTCTAGTAATAGTAATGCATGGGTAATTTTTATAATCGTCAGTGCTGTATTTGGGATTTTTAAAAGAAAATCTGTTTCACTTATCTGAACAATTTTTGCAATATCACCTCCTCTCAAATAATCCTTGTCACGCGAAAGTGTTGATACGCAAAATAAACAAGAAATATTTGACAAAATAGTTACCAATCCAAAAATTCGTACGAAACAAGAAATAAAAACGAGAAATGAAAGTTGACAGCACTGAAAATTCAACGCCACCGAATAACCAAAATAATGTGATATAATAAAAAATTGTCCCAACGAAATAAAAAAATATTAAAACTGTGTACAAAATAATAATTTCGAAATTTCTGCATAACCGTAAAACAAATATATACAAAAGCAAAAAAATGATTAGCGAATAGCAGGCGTCACATGATGATGATGATGACGACTACCATGAATTAAGCGAGGAAAAGAAGCTTATATTGTAGTAATAGTAGGTACATAGATCCCCCCCAGCAGTAGAAGATGCCAAATTTGATTTTGCAAGAATAGATGTAAAGAATATTGCATTATAACAAATCAGCAAAAATGCCGCGCACAACAAAAATCATTCCAACTTTCCGCAACATTCCTCATGTTGACAGTTAGTACTTACGAACTGTACAAAATATGTACACATTTAGATAGATATTTACACTGCACAAACAAAGTAGAGCCCCACAACAGAGTTCTTACAAAACAGTTACACAAGTTTATGGTTTCGAGTTGGAAGCAGCGTGGCTCCAGCCATTTGCGTACAATGATTACTTCAATCATTAAATCCAAGTTAATCACATTTTCAGAGTTGTTGTTATTCCAAGGTATAGTGTTAATTTAAATTGCCAATCTTACCGTGGCTGGTCATTCGAGCCTAAGAAATTGCTACTGCTAAAATCGCTGGCACCTCGAACTGGAGGAGGCATTGGTGTTGAAACTGTAGCCATTGACACATCTCCGATAATTCTGAGGGCTTCCTTGCATGCATGGTACATTCTCAAAGTCTCCTCTCGTTTAACGGCTTCTTCTGCACTTTCTTCCATCATTGAAGCCTGTATGAGAGGGGAAGATGTGAGCGTCGTTTTGTTTTCATGCGTACCAAAAATAAAATTGCTACATAAGAGAATGATGACAATGTTTTACCTGATCTCCTGAGGCATAGAGATGAGCCAGCAGCTCACCATTAATAAAATCCTTAGTACAATTGATTATAATGAACATAATTGACTTCGGCACCAAATCTCTAGTAGTCTTCGTCACGATCCTCATATAAGAATCAACCAAATTTCTAATGGTTTCAACCTGGCGCTCCAGCTGAAACATTTAAAAATAAGCATTCGTATAAGAGAGAGGTAGCTCGAAATCTACAATAGCTTCAACAGACAATTCATTTGTACCTGTGGATCTAATGACGCTGCAGCAGAATCTGCGGCAGATGATTCCTCTCCATTTGCCGTTGCATCAGACGACTTTTCGGGGTACACACCAGCTCTAAGGAATGAAGCCTTCCATGAATCAACATCATCTTGATTCTCACACGACAACTCCAATTGTTTGAAGTCCTAAAAATAAAGATACGAAAACGACAGCGTGCTATGTTTCTGTCCTCAGCTACCACCTTTTAATAAACTGGAATTTCATACTGTATGACAGTACCTTGTACACGTTACGACCTTCAGGATTGAACAATGCAAAGGTATGGCGTCTAGACATGAACCCACCCTCCAAATCCCTTAGCTTCAAGCCATCTAACGGAAGCATATATTTTTTGTCCCGTTCTTCTTCATCTTTGAACCAGGACAAGCTTTCAGATACAAGAAATTGCGTTACAGAAAACCATGCATTATTTCAAGTCGTTGTATGTAATAATATTATAATATTGTTGGTAACATTGTGAAACACTTACGACTCCGAGGTGAGCACAAACCAGTAGTCTCGTGATCCACCTTTCATTATGCCCAAATTGTGTATACACATGTACCCTTTACGAATGACTTGATTGCCCAGCTTCCGGCCAGTTTTCGATGTGTTGTCAGATGACTGCTGTGCACTGTACAACAACAAACAAAACAATTTATTACTGCAAATCTTTTTTCTACACATGTAAGCACATTACTGCAGTTTTCGTTTTCAGTCGAGCAACTCGAAAGCAGGAAACAAGGAACTAAAAACATAACTTAAAAAGACTAATAAGTGGGTAAATGCTAAATAAAAATAGTCACAACACTACTACACAGCGAACAAATCACGAAACAAGCTAAATGATCATATCATCAGTTGGATAACGCCATAACGCTTTCCACGTTTCTCAATAAAAACGAGTAAAACGGAAAACTGTCATTCATCATTTACCACACGATGATAATGATGATTTTTTTGAAGTACCAATTACAAGATTTGAAGTACAGCGAAAATCAATAAACTATCGATTATATATTACCTTATTATATAGATATTATGTATACGATCTATATTAATAAGTAGTTAATGAATTGAGTAAATATATTAAACAACTTCATCAAATCAATTATTCAACAAAAAAAGTTCACTTTGAAAAAACACGCGTTACAAAAGCAGTTTTTTTGTTCGTTTTATGTATAGTCATGTTTGATATAAATATCTGTCATTATTGCAAAACAGAAGAGGAGGAAGAAAAATGGTCATATTAGTTCTCGAACCTATTTCGATCCCCACCAACAAGGTTTTGACTGCTTAGATCCCTAAAACAGATTCATGGAAAAACTTTGTTCAGCTCTCGCTCATCATATATTTCACAATTAACTTTTTTATAAAAACGAGACACGTGACACCTGAGAAAACAAGAGAAACGTGGCCATATTCTCTTCAAATTTTTTACTCACCATCATTGAATTTCAATTTCAGTTATGATAGGGGCAAACATTTACACAAACAGCACAAAAGAAGAAAGCATGAATAATAAAAATATTGTTTTTGAGGATTACTTCTTACAAGTTTCATTGTCATGATAGATTATTTTGTTTAAATGGTTATGTATTTTAATGTTATGTCATTACTTTGCAAAACCAATGAAATCTTCATGGTTGGTATTCATATAGGCCAATTCACAGTCAATTAGCATGAGAAGTTGATCTTTGCATATTTGCTCTTTCTCTCGAACAAACGTCCCAATAATTCTCTCTGTTTCTTCTCGTAGTCTTGGGTATCGATTCATCTTTAAAAGCAAAATGAAAATGTTATGAGTAGTAGTATGTTTAGAATCGGCAAATTCATGCCGCAGAACCGTAAAGTAGTACCAACCTTATCTGCACACATTCGAACAACATTCAATAATTCTTGAACGACCAAGTCAACACATTTTAGACAAGGTTCCTTGAGCCGAGAAATTTGTTTTTTCACAATTGCTTCAAAGGCCATGTCAGGTGTGAACAGGCCGACCCGAATACCATGAATGTTCCTGATGGCAAATGCAATCTCCCGACGTAGTTCCTTTTCGTCAAATTCCATCTTGACGAGTTCAAAGGGAAACCGCTCATGAAAAAGTCGATTAATTTTTGCACCACCAGACAACTCCATTGTGTTAATTAAAGCTGAGCCTGAGCCCTCGATCGTGCGCTCAAAATCTGACTGAAGTTGTTGAATCATTTGTAGCATAGCCTTGGTCTTGATGGCAGGATCATCAGGTCGGAAATACTTGTATTGCTCAACGTCCTTCTCAAGCGCCAACATTTGCTTTTGCATTTTATCCCGAAGAGCAGGTAGACATTCTCTAATGTGATTGGTGAGCTGTTGATTCAGAACCCGTTGCAAATAAGGAGTACCTAATCTGTCTGCCATGTGACGATATGAAGGGTGACTGAGGAAAAATTTGCGTTCTGCTGCCAGCGCTGCCTTGATATCTTTCCGACCTTCTATATCCTTTTGGGACCTGTTGACCACACCAACGTAACCCCTCCGCAAGGGAACCATCTTGTTTTCCAGTACTTCCCTGGCGTCTGTTCCTTCGTCCATCAAGTCCAGCTTGGTAATAACACCAATTGTCCGTAACCCATCTGGATCCGCCTGTTTGGCCATCATCAGCGCATCTGACGTTGCCAAATCGGAATTTGCTGGCGTTACGGCGAGAATTAGGCAAGTTTCGCGAGTAATGAACTGGAATATCATGTCTTTGATTTGTTGCTCGATATCTGCGGGCTGATCTCCAATTGGAACTCGAGTTAAACCTGCAAACACATAGAAATACATTATTTTCCACACGTGTCACAGAAAATTTGTGAAATTGATTATTTTTTTAGCACCACGAGAAACTACATACATACCAGGTAAATCTATCAGTGTGATATTTAATACATGTGGGGAGTATACTCGAAGATTTATAGGGAGATTTGAGATGCCTTTGTTACCACCCGTGACTCGATCTGTTTCTGCTTCAATCTCTCTACGAATTTCTTCAAATTCTGTAAACTTTTTTCCTTTGCAGTGAAGAAACTCGCCCCATTCTGCAACGTTTGTGATTAGTTGCAAAATTAAAGGCCGTCTGGTTACAATACCAGATCCTCTGGGGAGAAAATCTCTGTAAAAGTTGCACAGTTGTTACATCGTTAGATTCATATAAAAAATTTGTAAATAAAGCTTAACATTTTTAGCAAAAAAATGTCAATTCATTGCATTGCACACAAACTTACTTTCCTACAAAGTTTTCTAATACAGAAGATTTTCCAGCAGACTGACCTCCCACTACAGCGATCTGTGGTAGATCTGTAATTGTATTGGCATATAAAAGACCATTAAAGCATTTGTACCAATAAAAATACTCATCATCATCAGTGACTCAGTTATTAAACCGTTACCTTAAACCTTTCAACCTCGTTTAACTGATGAAGGATTGTACGTGCCAAATAAAACTTACCAAGCTGCATGTGAACTCCAAGTTGTGAAAACACATCTTGGAGTTTATTCACAATGGGGATCAGCTGCTCCATCCCTTGATTTCCAGACATTTTGATAGATTAAAAGTTGTCGACTACGAGGCTTACAAAGTCAATTAAAGGTTTTCCCACCGCTCTGGTTTGTATCTACTATATTTAACGATAATCAGCAATGACAATAGAAGCTAGCGATGCTACTCTTCCTAACAACTAGAAGGGCACAGAGGTGATGATGATATCAGCTTTGCAGATGTCGGCAGTAGTGGTGGCTATCTTCAACTGTAATTGTGACCATAGCATTTCTTCAACAGGGATATCTCTCCAAACACCCTCCTCCTCTAGCTGCAGCTATTGGCACCGGGACCGTAACTTTTTATCTCCTTCTGAAATTAAAACAAAACCCATTATTAGATGAGTGAAAAATGAGTGTTCCAACAAAAAATGACAAAAAAATACAGTCATGTGCACATAAAAAGCAATAAAACAAAAGACATATTATTCTCTAGAAGGGGGAAATATTTTTAATAATGAAAAGAATGATGGAATCGATCTATTTCCAACCACGCCCCTTCTTCGGTAAGCAGTTTTTCCCAACATAATAATATGAAGAATTGATTTTGCAGTAGTTGGCCGCATTGAACACATTATAATAATATAACGACCAACTTCTATACTCAAACTTTTCCAGAAAAAAAAACATCTCAATTTATGTATTATGAACAAAAAAGTGCTTTTAACTTGGGAAGCCGCAACCACAAAAACACAAAAACATCCCAAGAAACGCTTCCTTTTTTTACTTTAACTTCAACGTGCGTACGTACGTACGTGCATGCACTGTAGTAGTAACTCGTATCATCGTCGTACACAGAGAACACTGACTACTGACAAAGACAACGACAAAAAGAGAAACACAAAACGAGCAACGGGAAAGAAAGAAGAGGAATATGTTTTTGACATTTTTTTACATTAGAGATTTCAAAGACAAAACAATGACAGAGATGCCAATGGGGTTGGTTGATGCGGTTGTTGGCTGTACGTGCTGTGGTGATGAAATTCGTTTTAAAACAAAAATATTTTTCTTTCCCATTCCTTTGTTCATTTTGTTCTTTCCCACCGACAACCACCACCGTTTATATACCGTTTTTTCACACCACCACAAACAGTGCATGGAACAGGCATATGAATTTTAAGATATTGTTTCAAGTGTGTGGCTTTTTTCAAAAAAATAGGATAAGCAGACCATAATTAATTTATTAACATGCCATTGCCACATTACCAGTTTATTAAATAACGTAAGTTTGTTAATTATACTAAATTTCATTATTTCTAAAAATTGGTTTTGGTTTTCACATAGGGATACTTAATGTGCTATTGTTTTCCTTGTCGACTTGATCTCTTCTACGGTTGAAGAGAACTTCAACCTCCCATCCCATATCTAGCATTATACCTTCATCATCATCATCATCACTATCACCGATTTCGTATCTACAACTTTTCCATACGCTTTTTGCATGAGTAGCCTTGTACTTGTGTGTATCTTTCATAGAAACACAATACTCACTCAAGAACGGTTGCAAATCTCTCTTCCGTTCCTCTCAAAGTCAAACTTTTTTGAAGATGATGACGTAAAGAAAAGAAGAGGAATGGGATACAATTTCAAACAAAAATCCACATACATACCTAAATCTGCAAAGCTTACTGTTTCTATTTTTCTCAAACTGTGTGCAGCAGCAACATCATCATCATACTTTCTTGTCTTCTCTATGGAACATTGAAATGAGCAACTGCTTAATTCTTTTCTTTTACCAACCTACTAATCACCTTTTCACCTATAATATATACGGTAGATAGACAGGCTTCTCTTGCATTTTAATCAAAATCTTATTTTTCACTCTGTCAGGCGTATCACACTTTTTCCGCGTATGTTTCACTGAATAACTTATGAAGATAAACGGAATAATAAACTATTTTTACTCCTCTGGTTAAAATCCTCTGGAATATTAACACAGCACACAGACAGCCGCGCTTCTTCAATCTTTTTGTTTTGCTACTTTATCTCTCAGAAAGAGAAAATCCGTCACGTTATACAAAAAAAAATCAAATTAAAAGCTACTCACTATCAAATAGTATTACAATAGACGCCCAGCATCATGACAAAGTAGATATGTTTTGTGTGTGTGCAAAAATACCATTTTGTTTTGTGGCGCACAGCGCTACAACAGCAAAAGTAATAATGCAATATACTTACTTTGTGTGTACTTTTTATTACAACTTTCACAAGGAGCACGCACAGAGGCACACAAAGAACAAGTTATGAAGATGTGAAAGGATGGTAAGGTGAAAAATGCTTCTTCTTCTTCCCCTGTAGGTAGGCAGCTATCTTTCACTTTCTCTTTTTCCCTAGTGAAAGAATACAACAGCTACTTGAGTTTTCTCACTGAGAGTGCTTCTTCCGTACAAAGAGAGTCGTACACATCTTGACTTGAAGTGAAGGTGAACTCTACCCCACTACTATATGACTACTAGTATATTATTTTCGTCGAAAATCCAACAACTTTCTTTTTAAAGGATGAGAAAAAGGAGAAGACGAAAACGGTTATATTTCCTTCCTATTCTCTTCTCCCTTTCAGTTTTACCATCGTCACTGCTCTTGCAAGTTTTTTTTTCTTCTTTTGTGCACACTTTCACGTCCAACTATATAGTAGTGCTATATCACTATTTTGTTATTAGAATGCCACTTAAAGCCTTTTGTATTTAGTCTATAAATGTGTACGTACAAGTCTACTCTGGAATGTTGTTAAATATGGGTCAAAGTTACATGTAATATAATATGCATATTTATTTGGTTATATGATATATGTTCATATATCCGCCAAGAAATTCCAATGAAGGAATATGATACAGAGAACGATATACGACGACCGACCCAAAAAGGCAAACTAAACTATACTATACTACTATATTGTTGGCGAATAATATGACAAACATAAAGAAAGCAGAGCCAACCTCTATTTTCTCTCCCTCTTTCTCCGGTTGGTTTATGAGAACTAACTGTGAGTTAGGATGGCCAGGAGCTGGTTGGTGGGGTATGGAAAATTTGTTGTTGTTGTTGTTGTGTACGTGCCAGTGTGCCACGTTCTTTTGACTGAAAATGAAAACAAATGCCAAGAGCCAAACCATGCAACTCAAATAGATAGGTATTCAATTCACATCCGTGCGCTACTGCTCTGCTGAAATGTTTTCTATTCCGTACTGGTACATACATATATAGTAGTAATGAGGGTACAGCAGTGTGTGACTGACTACTCCTGCAGGGTGACAAACTTATTTTCTTAATCCAATCAATTTTTTTTGTGGCCTGTGCAGTTGTAAAGTGTGTCTTTTTGTAAGTTTTATAAAATGGCATACCTATGTACGTGCTTTCTCTGAAAACAGGAAATATTAACAGTAATATTCATTCGTGTGTTTAACTCATTTGAATTTACAAATGACGAGTATAAGGATGGAGTTTTGCCCTTTCCATTTTGTGACAGAAAACTGTAGATCACATCATTTCAGTTTAAAAGGGTCAAATCATCAACGAGACTTGAATAAATGTATAAATGCACCTATTGTCTCTTCCGATACACTCGCTTCCTGTGCTTTTGTTGAAAAGAAAATTACGTATTTTAATCCCTCAAACAAACTCACCACCACTGACTAATAATATGCAGGAGAGAATAGTGGAGTGGAAGCATGCACAAACATGGTTTGATGGAAACCGAGTCATTCAAAAAAATTTCTAGGTCGACTCTATATGCCACGACTACTACTACTACAATTACCTACACCACACCAAACACTGCCCGACGAGAATCCAAAAGAGGAAATGGTTATAAAATGTACATGTAATAATAAGTTACTTGGAAAAAGGTACTTACGCAAACATTACGTGGATGTGACATGTTCTTCTAGCACGGCGCAATAAAGGAATCCGTATGATACATAATATCTTTAATACTTTCTCCTTCACGACGATATTTCTACAGCACAATGTCCAAGTCAAAACGGGTTTTATAATTCTACCAGTTCCAAAAGCATAAAGTCGAGTAACCCTCCTAGCTATATGATGAAGTATACATTTTTTCCCATTATCAACATCCACATTCAGGCCAAATAGAAAGTCAAAGCTACTCAAAACATTTTTTTGCGATTTTTTCTCTTTTTTTCTCTTTTTTCTCTCTCTCAGAGCAGTGCAATATACATTTCACAATTTGCCCGTGCTGTTTCTCATACTATTCACAAATCGCATCATCACCTCACACAAAAACACACACTACCGTCGCCACTGCCATCACACTGTCTACTAGAAAACAGAAAAGTGAAAAGCTTCTGCTATATATACCGCGATTTCAATCTAGTATGCAGTCCATGCTCCACTTACAGCTTATTTCCATTCATTGTACAAAGTAGTACATAGAGAAAAAATTTGCTATTGTATGTGAGCTAGCATCATATATAGTAGTAGGTGGTAGTAGTCGGTGAAAAGAAAGAGCCCACAGCACGTTAGGATGGTTTTGGTATAGTAGGAGAAATAATAAACGAGTCGACTTGGTTTCCTTTGGTTGGCCTTGCAAAAAAATATCGATTTGGATAAATGTGCATAGAGAGTGGAATGGAGCTTTTCTCCCTCTCTTGGTCCCTCTCATTCCAAGAGAATTTATTAGGTACTATATACCTATTTAGTAGATTCAAGGGAACTTGTAGGTAGGTATATCCATAATAATCCATATCTATATATACATGTATCATCCATCGCAAGTACTGCTGTATTCGAATGCGATATATATATATATTTGAGAAAAAATGTTTAGTGTGCGAATGGAGTATAAAAACGTTTAATAGGAATAACTGGGTAGGAAAGGAATACAGTCAATTGAGATGGCCAACCAAACATTTGTAAAAGAGGTGGACAAAACGCTTAAACGCAAAAGTTTATATAAACTATATGTACAAGATAATAATATATCATGAATTTTGCGACAGTACTGTAAAAACCGAACTGACCGAAGAATATGTCGTTTTGTCGAGGGTTGTACCTTTCAACTTCATTTTTCTCCTTTCCCTCCTATATTTCCTCAGCTTGTTTTGCTTGAAGAGCAAAGAAAAAAAGTAAGTTGGCAACCCAAACCGTCATCATCACTGGGACCACTTATACTATGCATAAAAGCGCCGCTAGCAACAAAGGCAGCAGTACCAACCAACACCACCACCAACGCCTTTTCTTGTCCCATGTGCTATCTCAGCAGCAGCAGCCGAGCCACCATTCAAAGAATAGAGCAAGCTACACATTTACACAGACAAACTCCGACCAACTTTCTCTTCTACGGCAGTAGAGGTCCAAATTCAATGCTCTGCTAGTGAATGGTGGGGAAGAAGGGTGGTGTACTACTATGGAATGGATGGGAACAAAATGAAAGTGGAATACATAAACTCAAGTCTTAAATACTTTTTCGTCGCACTGCCTAACTGCTGCTACGGCTTGCTTTTATGGTTTTTGTTCCACCATCCAAGCTAGTCACCATATGAAAAAGTGAGTGGCTACGTATGCTCACTTTTTTTTATCGATTCTAATCAATAACAAAACAAAAGCAAAGACTGCAAAAAAGCTACAGACGGATATACGACAAGACAAAATAAATATTTTTTTGTGCGATGAAAGAAGGAGTGGTTGATAATAGGTGGCTTATAGAAAATGGACAGGACATTTTATATGTTAATGCCGTGATATAAAAATGATTATATTTACTTGAGTTTTGCATTATAGAATGTGCAATGACGGCATTTACGATATCTCTTACTGCTCCAAACTACAACATTTTTGTCTAACAACTGCAGTAGCTGTATAGCGGTAGAATACCGGAGGACAAAAACTAGAAAAAAGGTGACAAGAATGGAGAAAAAAAGTGTTATGTTTTACCGTTTCCTCATGCAGTCATGTCATGCCTCATATGCCTGCCTAAGGCATTGACCTTCAATGGTGACCAATAGAAATACATGAACTTTCTCTACTCCCCCACCCAATCCTCTGTCTAGTATAAGCAAAAACATATGTATACCACAATTAAATTTCCCATTTTCTTTCTCTACTTTTTTTACAAAACCAGAAGCAGCCATAGACAAGCAGTAATTGATATTAATTTGTAAAGAGAAAGGTCTGTACACACACTTTGCATGCACCAACAACTACACATGTGCTTGCATACCAAGGTGAGTATGCAATGCAAACATTTGGTCTTTCTTTCAAGTGAAAAGAGTTTCCTCATGCAGTCATGTCATGCCTCATATGCCTGCCTAAGGCATTGACCTTCAATGGTGACCAATAGAAATACATGAACTTTCTCTACTCCCCCACCCAATCCTCAGTCTAGTATAAGCAAAAACATATGTATACCATACCACAATTAAATTTCCCATTCTCTTTCTCTACTTTTTTTTACAAAACCAGAAGCAGCCATAGACAAGCAGTAATTGATATTAATTTGTAAAGAGAAAAGTCTGTACACACACTTTGCATGCACCAACAACTACACATGTGCTTGCATACCAAGGTGAGTATGCAATGCAAACATTTGGTCTTTCTTTCAAGTGAAAAGTACAAGCACAAATTTAATTTGTTTGAAATTGAAGAACACAAACGGAATTGGAATGAAAGGATGACTTGGGCAATGCTATATATATTTCCTTAGTCAAAAGTGGTGGTAAAAATGGGAGTTGTGCATTCATTCATTCAGAAGGTAGTGTTTTTCTACATTGTGATTTACTGCCTGCGTTTGTTGTCGTAGTATGTACATGAAGGAGAAGAAGAGGAGAAACAACCGAAAAAAATGAAGAAGCAACTAGTATCGGCAAGGGACTAGGGAAAAAAGTAATAAAAATCCACATTCTCTCATTGTTTGTTACTTTTGCTTGGTTGCTTTCTACTTTCATTACTTTCGCTTTTCGAGGAAAATAGTTTAAAAAAATGGATACCGAGATGGGAAGAAGCAAAGGTGAGAGAGGTTAGGATAAGAATGATGAGTCTAGTAATGTTAAAAGTCAGGCAGTAAGAATGCAATTGAAATTGAGTAAAGTGATTTTAGTTTGATTTTTGCTTGTGGCTTTTATTAGGCTGCTTTACTACATTGCTTTTACTACTAGGTATCTAGACAAAAGCATTCATGTCTAAATAATATGATTACGGCCAATGTAAAAGAGATTCTTTTTTCTCTGCCGTGACCTTTTCATTCTCCATAATATATGTAGGTATGTATGCTTTTGACTACCCCGCCGCGTAATGCGAGAGAACCACAAGTCAATAGAGAGAAGTTTATTGTGATGATCATTATTCCAATCACTTTCAGTTTCCGTGCACAAGTAAAACTGAAAGCATGTTGATGAGATGATGAGACACGACAAGCATTCATGACTTGTCATACATGAATAATCAGTGAGGTTTGTTATATGAGATAAAGTATAACCCTGTAAAATTCACATCGATATGAGAATTATTGTGATGAAATGGAAACTACATATAGGCACTTTAGTCAAGTACACACACTGCTGTCAATCCTGTTTTGTCCTGGCAAAAAGAAAATTGCCTTTTAGTATTCAAAAGAGCATTTCACCACTTGCTCCCCAGGGATGTCACTTTGCATTTATTAGCCGACTTTCTGTCTACCGACATGAATCAAGAACCTGGGAATGTGCCATGGGCTTCTCTTTTTACATGAAAATATAAAAAATTACAAAGCATATAATCCAAAAGATTTAAAAGAATTTTGAAAGAGATATTATTTATATGAGAAAATTATAAAACGCTCCTAGCCGCTATATAATTCTATTTTATAATGTAATGGGCCAAAGTCAGCAATGTACAATGATACTGTAGTGGAACAGCAGTAAAAACAATGTGACATGAATGGAGTTGCCAAGCCCAGAATAAAAGTACATTAAAAAAAGAAAGCAAAAATAACCGCAGGATGCCTTGCCCAAGTCTAGTAGTAGTAAGCTTGGAACAGTCTAGCAGAAAGCTAGATGATATTAATGGAGGAGCACTTGTGATTGTGCTACACAAAATGAAAAAAAAATTCTATACAGTTTACAACAGCAATATTATATGATTTTCTAATCTTTTGCCATTAGTCATAGTCATTAACCATTAATGCTACTTTCATTTCTGCATTGAACGTTTCACCACTCGCTTGTATATAGACTCCATACTAACAAGAGCAAAGAGCAAACAAAAGAAGCTTTTAGAAAATCTCAGTTTGACGAGACGAGGTGAATGAAAAACTTTTCCAGGAATATTCTGTTATGACTGCAACAACTATAAGCTAATGAAATCACTGATTGTGAGATATAAACTAATATAGATGACAACACCATATGCCAATTTTTCATTTCTCGATGCAAATTTTTTTTTTTTTTTTGGTTTTCCTGCCTTCAGGAGAAAGTAAACCTGATAAAATACAGTGCTACGCTCTATTTTATGATGACATATAATTCACTCAGGGAGTCTTCAAGTTCAAACTACGATAGAATCCAGACATGAGATGGTAGTGATACGTGGTGGTAAGTGTATCATGTTACCTTATTGATGTTGTTAATCCATTTAAAATTCATATCATGTCGCATTGAAACTATATGACCGTGTGATGCGCTGATGATATAGGTAGGTGTTTTATTTGGTGGTTCAAAAATATACAAACATCACCATCATCATATATATATATATGAGGATGATCGTCATCGAAATTGCTTTCACCTAGAGAATCATGAAATGGAAAAGATCAGCAGCGGGTTGATGATGGTGTCCTTGATTCTTTCCGCTTTCTCCCGGAATCTTGGCAAATGGCGTAATTGTATGGTATTTCAGAGAAAGGTAAAACGCAGCAATAATGAGAAAGACATGGTATATAGCAGAAGCGCAGCGGGGAAATGGAAAAAAGTAGGTATCGCTCTTTCTGCTATGTGTGTACACAAAGACACGAAATTGAATCTGTTTGCTGGGCTAAATTTCATCATGCAATATTTTCTCTCGATTTTCTAAATACACAGTCTACTATAAATATAGGCAACCTTATATTGTCAGAGTATGCAATGTAATTATGAACATCTGGAAAACCGATGATTTTGTTATCTTTTGCAGCAATGTGCTCGTCGCCAGTGGTAGTGCTGATGGTGCGAGTATAATGAATAGAGTAAATTGCTGAAGAATACTTTAGCAAATAATATAATTGTGTGTAAGCATTGAGCACAGAAAATTTTGTTTGTTATTTCTCTTTTCCCCATTTTTACAATGCAAACAATCATGAGCATCTGTGTTTGCCAAGGAGCAAGCCTAATTTAACCGGGAAAGGACGCAACTTGTACTAATTGGATGATATTTTGAAAGCGACTTTTAAACAAATACAATGTTTACATACTCGTTCAACCATTATAATCCTTTTATATGAAGTCAAACAATCGTTGAAACTATTATCCAGACAGACTATACAACGGAAACAGCAAGTTCCATGAATGGAAACTTTGCCATATAGATCCGCCCGTTTTCTTCACCAACTGCAGAAAATGCTTATCTCACGCAAAATAATATGCGCAATTTCATATTTTCAAGACAAATTTTATTAACTTTGACATTGTAAGATTACTATATATATGATGTGATTTGAACAGTAATGTGCTTGTTAGAATAGCAGAAAATAATGTACGTTTGCAAATGAAACAGCCGATCACCAGCAGACGGTGACGAAAAGTTTTACTATACATGTGTGCACTTTTACTAAATCAGCACATATTATTACACAGTGTATGTACATTTACATTTGTGTGCAATATGAATGGAAATGATTTTGCCAATTAAATTTTTGTCCCGTATTTAAAAAAGTTTCTTCTAGACTCCATTAAGCCTAACAAGTGTGCTTCACCAAGTTCATAGCATCACATTTTATTTGACATTGACTTAATTATTATTAATAAACTGACACGACTCGACGGACAACACAATAAGCAAAAAAATCTCAATCTTACCAAGACGAACAAACAAGCGCTTTCCAGCCTTACATAAACGTGTTTTTTTAAACACACTGTAATATGAGAGATCATGAACCATGTCATGCCATTCATTCCTAAAGTCGTCGGGCTATTTGAGAAACCCACATTTGAAAACTGATTTTTATGCGAATGCAATTTTCATGCCCAATTCCGCAATTACAATTTCTTTATTTATTATTTAACAATTTGCTAAATTACAGTTACTGTCATATAAATAAAATGGCTTGTCACCACAGTATGGTGCAGTATACCTACTAAATTCATCGTAATGACAAATTATACAACTTGTGTTGGCTGTTTGTGTACGTGTATAATTTCAAAATGAAGTCAAAATCAGAAAATTTTTACTTGCATTTTATGCATTCATCTGCCACATTTACTCTTATCCTCCTTCCTCCAAAAAAACGCTCATATTGCATGCCAAGTTGTTTGAGTAAAAATGCATGTGTATTATTATCATCATGCTTCTCTAGCTTGAAGTAAAATTTATCTATTGAGCCCTACTACAACGAATTATTATTATTATTATTATTATTGGTCTATGACCAAGCAAAGGAATGTGTGTTGTGTGTTTGTGCATATTTTTTCATTGGGTATCTAATCATCGTCATCATCATCAGCGTCCCGTCCGTCCGTCACAACCATACATGAGCATAGCAGTACACACACAGTAAACGCAACTCAGAAAAACAGAATACTTAAATAGCTGAACTCTCATCGCATCAAGAGATTGAGATTACTCATTCTTCTTTACAGACCTGACTTCTCTAGAGCAGCTCAATGACTTGTACATATATGCTTGGGCATATAACATAACTGCGGTCTGCCAACCAACATCAACTACTGCTGCTAAACTAATGTTTAATATAAATAGTAACAGTAATACACTTTCAATTAGGATGACTTAAATTGTGTACGTCCCAAAAAGCACACTTCTAAAAAGGCTTAAATCATAATTAATGATTATAATGCTAAACTTTACAACAGCAAAAGTCAAATTTTTTTACGACATGCCTAATATATTGTGCTATCATCTTTCTCTTCTTTATAATAACTGCACGCATAACATAACTTTGCAAACACGAAGATGTGTTGAGTATTATTTACATTTAGGAAAAACTCAGACTGTCAGCTTAGTTGTTACTGGTACTACTACTCCACATCATCATTATCACAATCAAAACGCAGAAATATAAAAAGATAGAAACAGATCCTCCTCCCTATCATTATCCAATATCACCACACCGTCGTCGTACACATCATCATAATCGTATGTTGTAATGTATAAATGCCAAATGTTCAAAGTAAAATGACCCGTTCCCGTGTCCTTTTCTTTAAATTCACTGGAACCCCTCAACATCAATACAATGCAAAAAATGCAAAACACAAAAGAGCTACATACAAAGCAACAAAATGAGATGAAAATGACCGTGTCGAATAATTCAGAAAGTGCTACTTACTTTTTCACGCAATTTTCCCTTGATAATAATGATGAAGAAGACACAGTCACCAATGCTGGACCAGCCGTTAGAGGTCTATACTTTTTTTAAATGTGTACTTTTCTTTCCTTTGCCAAAAAATACTGCACTGCATGCACATTCAATAATTTCCACTTCACAAAAATATAAATAATTCACTAGATTAGCAAACCTTTATTTGAAAATACTGATTTCTTCACGAACTTTTTAATCCAATGCGATTATTTTAATATAACGCCTCTTCCGTCAATTTGTACACTCGTTTTTGGCAGCCACTTTTTGGTACAAGACACAAACATGCGTATATGCACACAGAATTATGCGTATGTATATTTAAAAAAGAATTAACTCAAATCCTAAAACAAGCAACTTGTTTCATTTCTCTCTATTTTGGAATTATTTAGTTGGGAACCCTTTTTTTTACACTACCGTAATGTGAATGTTGTCACTCGTCATTATAAAATAAATATAGCTGCAAGTGAAGAATAAGATAAAGAGCACACATATAAACGGTGCTGCTGTATATCTATTCACTTTTCTGATAGTATTCTAAAACAAGCCTACTCTCTCAGTAGTATAAGACTCAAGCAAAGTCATCATTAAACAAACAAAACAACATTTTTCTAAATACGCTACTACTTTAGGATATAATATTATTATTAAAGTTATGGTGAAGAAGACATATTATCTTCTCGAACAGTGTTCATCCTATCTTCATCAGTTGACTGGTACATTTGGTGGCTGAGTTCATTCGATGGTGGTGGTGGTGGTGGTGGCAATGATGATGATGGTTGTGTGTCTTTTCTGCATTATTCAATTGGAAACTTTAATAGGATGACTGTTTGTCTACATGTACGTACTAGTTTTGTATATGTATGCTGCTGTGATTCACACAATATTCCTTTTTTTCCATGGATGGGCTAGTCACCATCACCATCATCATTACCAGTTTACCACGAAAAACATCAAATATCAGGTCTTTCTACATATATACCAATATTACATTTACCTATACCAATACATACGTACTACTTGTCGTCGCACTAAATCGTGTATATAAGTTAAGTGTGCTTGTACAACGGAGGAGGATGCAGTGCAGTAAAAAAGCATGTTATATAAGCGTATACCCAGTCACAATGCTGCTGCTGGCTTGCTGAGCAAAAACCACTCAATGCCAACTTACACAATATAGTGTATTCAGCAAAGACGAGAATATTTGCAAAAAGGATACAAGTGGTATAAAAAAAGGCTTTGAGATTGCTATATGTACTTCATGACTACTACTTTGTTGTACAAGAATTTTCATTTTTCTTTTCACATATTATTATTATTATCATTATTATAACATTTTACTTTCTTATATAACCGTTTTGTTGGTTTAATTTTCTTTCCTATCCTCTACATTCTTTCTCTTTTTTTCCAAAATTACTTTGCTCAGTCATTTCCCTGTTTTAGAGCTGTATTCTGTTTCTGCAGGTCTGCTGACGATGATTCACAAAGTTTTTCTTACACAAGGAAGGATTGCTCTTCTCCACTCCATATTAAACAAAGTAGTAGGAACCAATGAATGGCTGAAAAAAAAGTTTAGCACAAGTTCTATATAGACATGAAAAGAGGAGCCAGCGGCACCAACAACAGCAGAAGCAGCATATAAGCGTTCCTCTTCTCCTGTGTGTAACTGTACAACTGGCTTTTATACTTAAGTCAGATCAGCCACTTCGATCTGCTCATTTGCGCACGACCTCCTCACATTTTCCCTACATCAGTAGTGAGTAGTCGTAGTAGTCAAGTCAGTAGTAGTTAGCTACAGCGTCAGCATTGTAACAAGGAAGGCGAGTGAAGAGCTTTTCAAACACACACACACACAGCAGCGCACAAAAAGTTCTTGTTCAAGATGAGAGCCATGTTAGTTCATACAGCAAGCAATGTCTATCATTGTTGTTGTTGTCGAGGTATTTTGTACGATCAGGCTGAATTTGAGTTTTAAAAAGTAAAAAGATAAAAGTGTACACAGTAAAGGATGGGCGATGATGATCATCTTCTTCGTCATCTCATCATCATCCAGTCGTATTATTCAATGTGCATTTGTATACCTAACTACAAACCTAATATAATATCGTGATCGTGGTGATGATGAGGTTGATATTGAAAAATATTTTTGTGAAGGATACTCACATCATATAGCCATCATATTATCAACGCCGTCATGTCATATTATTATTATTCCTGAGAAGGAAGAGAATAATGCAATGTAGTTAATAATAGTAGGGGTAGTAGTAGCAGCACAGCATTATAATAATTCTTTTATATACTTAACCACCTCTAAACATGATGATGACGCTATTATGTCGTTTTATGTGCAAAAACGCTTGATATAAAAACATCACTTGAGTTGTATGATAGTTGATGTACTTTTGTATTATAATTTCTTGTACAATATATAATATTGTTTGTTAACCAACAACAATGACAACTGCCCATTGAACAGCTCATAACAGCTAGTAAAGCATGTGTATTGAATGACTAAATGAATCTTCAAGGGGAGCCTTTACTAACCCTCACAAAAAAGTGATAAATTTTGCATTGAAAAATGCAAAAATAGAATCGATATGCCTACACAGTTTGTCATTTTTCGCACACCTTTTATTAAACTGATATACCACAAATATGCACTTTTTGATTGGACGTTGAGTTGTAAAGCTTCTTTCAGAGTCAGAGTATGTATATAGGAATGTATGAGACTATGAATTTCATATGAAAAATTATTATTTGTGCTATATGCACATTGAGATTGATTTGATACGGCATTGCTGTTGAATTTTTAAAAAAATGATGATAAGGTTATATTTACCGCAAATAAATCTAATGCTCTTACACTTTTTTTTGAAAAAAGTACAAGTGTTCTTCAGAACGGAAAAAGTTACAGGTTCGTTCGTTCGAAGAGTACTTTTTAAAATGAGCAAAATGCTGACACTGCTGTAATGATGAATGACCAAATTTGGCAATCAAGATTTATGGATTTCGCCAGAAGGGTAAACTATCATGACAGGATGCACACGTTCTTTTAACCATAGTCATACATAGCAGGCGTTGATGCTTAATACGGCATATAAGTTATAAGAAAAGGATTTGACTAGGAAAAACTAGGCTCCATGAGGTTTTTGACTTTTTCTCAATATGAATAATTGTAAGCGCAAATTGTATGGCACAAAAAGATGAAACAAATTTTTCATTGAGAAGTGAATGGACATTTATGCAAAGAATGATACAGATGAGGGTGATGATAACAACGTTTTATCTCGAATGTCATTACGGTTCAAGATTTTTCAGACGGAATGCGAAATAAAAAAAACCACACACACACACATGTTTTTAAACTTCACGGCAATTGTGTCTTGTACGTATGTATTTTCATTCTTTGCTACTACGTCAAAATTTACCATCATCTCTAGGTGAAATATCTACATACCATGATAATTTATGAATTACACATTTCCAACAAACATTATACAATTATTACATATTACACGATATATAATAACATTGCCTTGCTGCTGCTGCTCCTTATAATCATCGCTATACACAAAATACATCATTCCAATAACGGTACTTATTAAAGTAGAGTACAAATTATAATGATTTTTTTTGCAGACGAGACAAAAAGTTAGAATGACTCATATACTTCCCTTTTTCCGAATGAGCTTTCCGGTAGCCGGTATTATATATGTGATCATTTCATTCTTCTTTAATTCTTCTGTCATTTTTATAGCTCGTTCGTTGTGTGTACAGTTTACCAGTTTTATCATTTCTAGTTTTACTCTTTCTACTTCCTAAAAAATACTACCACACACGCTACATTATTCTGAATACTTTATTCATTTTTGTATTTCTGCCACGTACATTACGTATATGGAGCACCATAAATACTTTTTTAAGAGAGGAAAACTACTTAAAATACATTTAAATAGACTACCTACACATTATTATATCCCTCGCTACTACACAAACAGTATATAATAATGTGGGTTAGTTGACAATGACACGCTTTATTTTTGGTAAAGATAATAATAATTTTTGTCGTCATCAAACTAATAATTCTCAGTTATGTACCTTTTACTTTAATTACACATTTTACGTATTATTAAGGTTTACATGTAGATACATGAAATATCTTCAAGTACATAATAATTTTGTTTACTGTTGTCCGGTTTTTTATTATTATAGTAGTAGTAGTTTATATAGGTAGGTATGCTTATTATTAGTAAAAGTTGTTTCGGCTGTGACATTTTTTTAGGATGCCCTTCTCTTTGCTTATTGATTCCACAGAGGTAGGAATAAATGTATTTGTCGTCACTCTCTCAGCATCTAATGATGAGGTCTACTACTCTACTTTTGATAAAAATACATGATTATTTCTTTCACCAATTTTCACTTTTTCATAATCAAAAAATAACAGCTACTATCCATACATACCTGTAACCTGTATAATCATTTTAAAACCAAAAATATATATGTAGACTTTGTGGTAACAAACTATTATTGATTGATGTCTCATAAAAACAGTCATTTTAAATGTGCAGGAAGTGGTTTTTCTGTGTTATTATAATTATTATGAATACGAATTTTGTGGTAATGAGTTTCTTACAGAAATACCTATATAATGGAGAGAGAGAGGCATTGACAATACGTAGTTTGAGGTTTACATTATCAGTCTTACATAGGAATAATTAATATTGATAATAATCAATTAAATGGGTAAGTTCAAATACAAATTATTTTTTCCGTGTTACCCAGTTTGCCCTAGTGCGGAAAATGAAACGACAAGAGTTTGTCACTCTGTTGTTCTCGTCAGTAAAATACGGGAGGAGACTAATGAGATTTCTAACATAAAAAGAATGTAGCTATATAATCTGAATCGGTTACGTTTTTTACATTTACTTTGTCTAGTCTACATACTGAATTTTCGCAAAATTATATAATCAATTGGTTTAATTGAACATTAGTACCAGATGTACCGACACACTTTGAAGGTTTTGCTAGGTAGAATCTAGAAGACATGATATATCATATAGTGGTAAAGTAGTGCCTTCATTATGGTTTCAAACATACTAATAATTATTATTAGGAGTGTGGAAGGTTTTTAGGTAATTAGTATATTGACATTTTAGACATTATTAGCTTGTTCAACTATTTTTAAAGCTGTGTAAACTATGTAAATTTTATATACATTGACAATTGGAACACCTGATTACTTTCATTTTTGTTGCAACATTATTTTTTATACACGTTTTCACTAGAGGTTTATGTCAATGTGTACGCAGTAGTAAGTATCTGGGAGATCCGTGTGGCGTGGCGTGTAGTTTTTGTAAAGGTAAAAATAAGAGGTACCTAAACTATTTTTTGTGAAAAAGTTCAGAGGGAAGAAGCTGCATCGTGTAAAAAATTAAACTATCTACAAAATGGATATGTCAGAGTAAAAATACTGGAATCGTTGAAGAAGACCATGTAAGTTGTATGGTAAAAGTTGCAGAGTTAATTAAAAAGAAAACCGGGAAGGATGATTTTTAAGCTCTGGTGTTATTATTGGATGACGGTGCGGGTGGAGGAGGTGGATTACTTTCAGAAACACTTGACTCAGAGGAGGAAGATAGGGATGGGGCTCTGCCCACAGGACTGTTTGGAGTTGTGCTAAGGGAAAGTGTGGAACTAGACGAGCTCCAATCACCTCCTCCTCCGGTGCCTCCTCCACTACCATCCCCAACATGAAACTGGAGACTGTATCTTTGGTTTTGATGATGGGCTCGGCGAAGTAATTCTTCTTCGGTGTAGCAAGTCATGGGGCCTGCGCCACCACTTCCATATACTACAACTCGAGGATAAAGATGACTTCCTCCACTAATACTAGCACCACCATCAAGGAAACGGCGTGGTGGAAGGGTTAGACTATGCCGATGGTGGTCGTAGTACGTAGACCGTGGAGTTGGATGTAGAGAGTAGATGGCGTCCTCATAAGTGGGCGGTGCAGGTCCATGCGGTGGCGGGCCTATTCTAAAAGGACGAGGACCGAAACCGTCAAGGACGTCAGTCTCCATACGACTTGGCCCTGGTTGGGGCTCATCTGCTGAGGAAGGGGCTGGAGGTGGCGGAGTTTGATGCTTATCTTTGGTTTTTGAACTTTTGGTTTTACTCGATTTTGACTTATTCTTTGGAGCTGGAGTCTTGGAATTGCTTTCTCGTCTAGAATTTCTTTGACTTTCACCATCTTGGGAAGATCTGTTGGCATTATGAGAGTGCGTGGACGTGGGTAGAGCTGGGGATGCTGAGGAAGAATTGGTAACTGCGGTAATAGTAGCAGTGCAGGTTGTGCTGCCCCCAGAGTTTGTGGCATTAGCGATGGCAGACGCTAATCTCTGTATTGCTGCTGGAGAAGAGCGAGCAGTTGCACCGTAAGGAAGCACTGTAGGAGGAACTATAATCGGTATATCATTTAGGATAGTGGTAGCTACTCTACCTGGGGCTCCCTGATGATGGTTATTGTTATGATGGTTGTTGTTGTTGTGGAGGTATGGGGGCATTGCGATAGTTGTAGTGGTACTCGTGACATTATTTCCTCCTATTGATGTAGTCGCCATCATCGCTTCTTCATATGGTGGCGGAGCTTCCCCTCTTGGAGGAAAATAGGAAGACGGTGGTTTCCACCATGCCAGATACTGCGGCGGGTATAAATGCGGAGAATTCATCCGGTGCTCGAAAAAGTCGTTGGAAAAATCGAGACTTCTTGTATCATCGCACTCGTCGCACATTTGCGTGGATCGACGAGCTCTTGCAGAATTTAGTCGGCCTATTCATAGAGAATTCAAAAAATATCATATTTTTTAACTTTTAAAACTCAAGATTTGAAAATAGATCTACATTGCGTGTCGTGTAAACCTTATACCTTGAATATGGCGTTGGCGTAAACGATGAATCAAAAAGAAAAGTAAAGATAGTGAGAGCATAGCTGTAACGGCAGCAATTACTACTTTCGGAACAAAATTAGCAATTTCGACTGGGCGACTTAGGTATGGTCCTCCATGTTTAGGACCGTCACTATTATTATTAAAAGAGTCGTCCGAACAAATAAAGTCACAACAGGAACTTCCTACTCTAAATGACTTGCAATCCTGTATAAAAAAATTTATTTTAATTTTTCAAACATTTACCGATGATCGTTTCGAGAAACAAGACAAATTGTAATACCACATAATATTAAAGTATAGTTATCTATACCTGCGGAGGAGCGCACAACACAGCTTTACACCATTTTGGTTCCCCATCGTCACACACGCACAATGTGCACTCATCAGGTCCCGGAACGAAATGGACACCATGGGCAATCAGTCTTTTGTGCAAATCAACGCAGTGTTTTTCCAATGCTGATCTATGACCTCCCCCTCCTTCCAAACCACTCCCTCCAGTTCCACCAGGAACCACTGAATTGAATATCGTGTGCGTCACGTTCTCCATCATCGCCGGTGGTGAATACACTCCCATCGACATGTTTGAAATCTTACGTTTCAGCTTTTCCAAGTCAGAGTTTAAGCTAAAGAACATTTTTCTTTGAAACTTTCCGAACCCATTTTCACTTCTTTGCCGTAAAACGTCTTTTGCTGTTCACTCTACGCAGTACACATCAGCTCTCAAGACAAAATATGCGCATAATAATACTATATGAAATGATTTCTTCTACCTACCACCATTTACTCTTCATTTTTTTTTCAAAAAAAGTTATGTAAGTAAACTCTCCGTCTTCTCTCAGTAAATCGGTACAATTTCTTCTATTACATTTTTGCACATGTATAATTTCTTAAATAACAACAGTGGATGTAACGCTCTGTCTTAACAAAGTACCACTTCCGTCCGGTGTTTCGCGATAATTATCGCACAAGCAACCAACAATGAATCGTTAGCTGTCACGTCATTTCTGATTACTCACAATAATGTGCAATACCTTCTATTGACTTGTAGTACTCCGCTTTATAATTAAATCATATTGCTCATCACCACGCGTCACAAACAGTTTGAAACTAGTTATTGTCAACTGAGGTTTCTTCGTATTCTTGGTTCACACAAGGGAGCATGTCACGACAATCGCACTGTATACGTATGTACATTACATACGTAGTATACACATGTGATGTGCAGCAAAAATTTCCTCACTCCACATGTATTTCGCAAATCATGGGAAAACAATCATTTATTGTCAGTTGAATAGGCAAATAGACCTGCTTTAATGTAGTCAAAGAACAAGTTTTTAAATAAAAACGGTTTTTATTATACTACTCAATTCACCTTCCCTTACTTACTAGCATCTGCGTGCGTGGGAGTATTATGGCAAATAAATGAGATAACCATACTTTAAAATAAATTTAAAATTCCCTTTTCAAACAACTTCACTTGTTGCAGCCTAATGATGTTTGCATATATATATATATATTTCTTTATTTGATTGTTTAAAAGGAACGAATAAAAATTTATTTAAATAAACTAGCTCACTGTTAACTGCATAAAAATGGGCAAAATCAATGCGTTATAATATGTTATAAACCATGTGCGGCGATGATGGTGGTGGTATTTTACTTTGTTATATACGCGTAGAAAGTGGAAAGTATCTTTTGAAAAATCAGTATCGTTCGTTTGTAATTATTATAGTGTTTTTCAGTAACTCTAGCTGGGTTAGTAGCCAGCAACCGTCATTGTTCAATTTAGTAATGGTGCAACTTGCATATTATATCGTTGTGTTTAATATCACTTTTCAACTCAACTGGTCGACAGAGGCTTTCATGCACATTATTAGCCAACGACGATAACAATATTATGAATTCAATTCAAAAAAGCATACTTACACGCATGCATGCTTACATTCTCATTCATGCAACCGTGAAGTGATTTATACCGATGATAACCCACACACAAAATAAAAATCTGATTTTTCCTACATTTTCTGTTGTTTTGCTACCTATCATGGTAGGAATCTTGATGAAACCATTTTTACATTTTTTACTATATATATTTACATTGTTAAGCAGAACAGTAGTCTATCGTAAACGATAACAATGATGCATGAGGATGACTCGAGAAGATTTGAGATCACTTTTACTCCTCTCTATAAAAACTGTCTGACAGTGCACTTTTCTGCGTTATTTTAGTTTTTACTTTTATTCACTCTGTTTATAATAAATGTGTAGTTTTTAAAATTACGATATTTTCCTCAATGAATACTAAACAGTATTATCTCTAATACCCACACCTCTGCTGCTGCTGCTGCTTTTGTTTCAATACTAATTAACTTTCAAGCTTGTTTTTTTCTCTCTTTTGATATTAAAATGATTAGCAATGCGTGGTTCTATTAGATGGAGGTGGAGGAGGAGAGAATAAACAACCTTCGATTTTTAATTCTCAATCCCATCCGTTTCTTCTATTACTCAAGGGTTCACCATCAGCATCATTTCGCTCAGGCTTTAAGCAATTAAACTTGAGTTGGTGTTTCTGATAGCGAGAAATGTTGCTAGTATTCCCTTGCTACGATAATTAGAGAGAGGCAAGGCTGAGAATCTTCCTTGATTCGCTGTTGATGATGATAATAGTGGGGATGATGATGAAGAGAATGAATGATGATGGACGCAACGCAGTCCTCGTCATTATATTTTTTCAAGACGATGATAACGTTGTTCAGGGATTACATTTTATTTTTTGCAAGCTTTCCTCTTTTTGTTTTTATTGCATTTTAAATATAATTTTATTTTCACTCCTTCACGCTTTGCACTGTAATGGAATGTGAATGTCACGACATATCATTAAAACCTGTGTTGTGTATAGCCTGGGCTCATTTTTCTTGCCTAATATACATTTCAGTACATATTATTATTGTTATTATGTACTTTTAAAACTCAAAAATGTAAAACACGGCCAAAAATAGATTGTGTCAAGTGATATTAATTACTTTTTATTACATGTGTTATTTCTTCTTTTCTGCCTGCAGAGTTACATTATACAGACCCGTAACAGTGTACTCACAACAAGAACACGAGAGTAACATGATCATGTTTTGATTTTTAATGATCTTCTCACATATAACAATAATATGACCATTATTAATAAAAGTTTGCAATCCTCCTCTCTTTAACTCTCTGCTGTTCCTGCCTATTATAAAATAACTTGCTATTGTAACAATAAAAAAAGTGTTCTGCTCTTCACTGTGCGCTCATACTGGTGATAAAGGAATTCCATCGTTGTTATTGCTGTTGTCAATAAAAAGTGAATTTAAAATCATCACAGCATACTTCTTTAGTAGATGCATGCTTATATGCTATTAGATTCAATATAAACTATTCAGATCAGCAGAATATTTCTAACAAGATAACAGTGTTGTTGGTTTGTTTTGTGTGTGCACCAGCAGCACACATACATATTATTATATAGAGCTGTTTGCTGCTAGCTGCTGCAGCAGTAATAATGAAGCAACAACATACACAAATGTGAGTATGTACCTATAAGATTAGCACTGTTTTTACAATTTTTATATATAAACAACTGCATGTATATATATATATATAAATATATATAGTTGTTATAATCCTATAACCATTTTTATTCGGAAAAAAATCAAAGGATAAAAGTGCATAGACGATAGGATTATTACGTTAACTACAATAATCTCTTACTTCCCTATGCAGCAGTAGTAGTAGTAGATTAGAAGTAGTAATATAGTAGCAGCTTTCATATACGTACAACAATGATGCGTAGAACACAGCAGATATACTAAATAATATCGTGTAGAATTACAACAAGTACATAAAATAGTTATGCAGTGCAGTACAACACCACCGCCACCACCACCACTGTTTCTATAAAGAGTTTATGTAGGTATTTTAGAGTTGGTGATATGAGAATGGAAATGGTGTCGGTTGTTGTGTCGGATCGGCTACAAACAACATGCATATGTGTATATGTTGTTGTTATTATGATGATATTGATGTTTCTACTTTGACGATGAAAGGGAGAAGGCGACTTTATCTCTACCAAAATACCTTTCATGACGATACGAATTTGCTCTCTGTTGTCGCGGCAGGTTTGCTTGGGATTATATTGCTTCCATTGTGCATTGTATATAGTATATAAGATTTGTCAACTTTTTGGTCCAATGCTATTGCCACTAGTATTTTTGCTACGAATAATAACAAGAGTGTGTAAAATAGTTGTTTCTTTATTATGTTCTATAAGTGGATCTCTATATATGTAGTTAAAACAACGCACAGCGAAAGGCAGCAGTAGCGTTGCTTATTATAACCGTTTGTGTTGAATAATTCGACATTTTACAGCAAAGAATCTCTCAACGCG
>JAHZMT010003614.1:0-13182 GCA_027743785.1 Sinhomidia bicolor
CGAGAATAATTGCGCGCTCACGACAGGTAAGACCATCACGGTCGTCGCCGGTAAAGTGAAGCGTCATTAGACCTGATTGACTGGCGGTCCATTTTGGAGGAGGACGCATGATCACTGCTAGCTCCTCGCCACTTTCTGATTTAATCTTTTAATTAAAAACGTACTTGTTAAAAGCGAAATCAAAATACTTTTGACTTTTTGAAAACTAACAAAATGTTTTCTTACTGGAATGCTAAGATCATTGGCGTAGGGGTCCACAACATACATTTCCCCGTCAATCACATTATGAATATAAATAGGGCTGGGCAGCTCGTGCTCATCACAGGGAAACGTGGGAAGTGTGAAAAAGGCGATAAATCGCTGTGAGTTTGAATCCATCACGTGGAATGATTTCAAGTCCTTTAAAGAAAAAAAAACTTGGGAATACACAGCGCAGTAGTAAGATCATCCTGTTGCATGTCTCTACTTACAGTGCTGTAGTCAATCGCGAGAAGCCTTTGGTCTCTTGAGTTGAGCAGATAAAAGAGCTTCTGGTCTGGAATGAGTCTGCCCGACTTCTCCTCTCGTTTTACACAAGTTGTGTGATGGAACACGCGACCTGAAGGTACTGCTTCAATCTCAATGCGAGGTGACCAATCTGTCCCTATTTTTATAAAAACCAGTAAAAAAAAGTCTGTACAAAATATAAGCATAAATACCAAAGCAGCGTGTATGCGTTTGTCTGATGGTAACTTTAAATTAAACTGCTTTCCTCGCAAACAAAAGTTAAGCAAAGAGAAAGTAACAATCTTTTTATAAATAAAAAAGGAAACGAGTAAAGTGTTAGTAGGTATTTAAAGTGAAAAGTGAGATTTTGTATTACAGGCAATAAGTGAGTCCACAGAGTCCGTCGAGCTACCTGAAAGATTCAGCTTTACCGACGTGTCCCTTTCCAACCAACGGAAGTGATTTAAGGGCTTCAACTTTAAGCCATTTATGTCCGTTTCAGTGTCCGTATCACAGTCATCATCATCCTCCTCATCCTCGTGTATTAACACCACCCCACCAGTAGCATTCTGCTGTTGTTGTTGCAGCTGCTGCTGCTGATGATCCCGCGGATCATCAAACAAACGGGACTCGTCCTCAGGTAAAATGGTCACATTAACGTGGTGTGTCCCTCTACTATTTTTACTTTTAGGGGCTGGTGGTGGCGGCGTAAATGGTGGCGTTTCACTCATTTTTATTTATTCTTATCAAAACAGTTATCGTTTTTTGCGTTAAAGTCTTAACCTATTATAAAACTTGTGTAAAATAAATTTCAATTTTTACACCAAAGTTCACACAACAGTAATTTCACAACCATATAACCGATGGCGAAACTGCGTCAGAAGATAAAAATTCCTGGAAAGACCAGCACCTCTTTTTTCCCTTCTTTTCTCCCCACAGGAAAAAAAAGTGTCACAGAAAGAAAGAAGATAAAGAAAGGATAAGTGAAATTAAACATTGATATTACCACCATGTATATGTTCACATTATACAATTTGGTCCCTCGTCTCTTTCTTTCTTTCTTTTCTTCACACTGCTGCTGGACTATTACTACTGCTGTTGCTTTAACAAAGTTGAACGAATATGGGTATAGATGGATAATAACATTAGAGGGAAAAAGGAAGGAGGAATAAACATTTTTTAGCAAACAAAAAACCGGAGGAATGTAACCAAAAAGTAGTTTTTTTAAACATTGTGTGCTCTCTCTTTCTTTAAACTGGGAAAGGAGCATGTGCAGACCAGAGAGAGAGAGAGAGAGAGTAGCAAGCTGTGTAGTAGCAGCGAAAGCGTGATCGAGGAAAAAGTGATATTGTTTATATTAAAAATGCCATGCAGAAAAGCAAAAGGGATAAATACACTCTTTCCGTGCTTTTTGCTACTCCGACTTGACTGTTGCTGCTCAATCTACCCGTGTGCATATTTATATATTTCCGTTTGGTTTTACACTCAAGTCGCACATGCCTCCTTTTGCAATTCTCCTGGTGGTGGTGGGTAAGCACATAGAAATATCGATCAATAAAAACTCATCTCTGTACTTTGTTGCTGCTCGGTGGAAAGAGAGTCTAAACTGTGGTGGCATGAATGAATATGGATGTGTTGTGGTAGTTTTATAGAACCATATCTACGTTGGAAAATCGGAGGAGAAGAAGGTTGGACGGTAGATTTTAACTTGGAGAAAGAACCAAGAGAGAAATAATCTCTTTGTGAGGAAGCAATATATATATATTGGTCTAGTAACTAACAAGTTGGGAACAAAGTAGAGAGGGACAAAAAAAGTAAAGCGGAGAGATGGAGATGGAGATACTCAACTTCCTGATTTATAGAAAAGACGTCAGAGATGTAAAAGAAAAAAAGAGACGAGGAGAATTTCGTTCCATAATGATGGTAGTAGTGAGGGTTGGGAATATTGTGGTGATCTTTGCTGCTGCTGCTGTATAGATGATGATGATGAGGAGGATTCCATATGCGGAAGTGAACTGCTTTTTAATGGAGTGGTTGGAACGAAGTAAACAGGAAGAGAAAACTACTTTTGTTGACAAAAAATAGGTTTTTGCTAGTTTTCTTCTATATGGATTATATATTATTATATAAATGCATAATATGTATAGTACGCTGATATAAAAAATACAAAGATGAAAATGTGAGTTGCCATATAGGTAGGTGGATACGTACAGTAGGTATATGCACGTATGGAAGGAAAGTTGGGGCAGTCTGAGAACAAACTTGAAATGACCTTGACATGTATTTTTAGATTTATATAGTGGATGCTATATATAATATGTATAGTATTGTATACGTTTATTCTTTTCAGTCAGCTTGTATAACTGTGCTTTTTCTAAGATCGCTGCAGATGTAATAATCAAATTGATATTTTTCTTTGTAAGATAAAACAGTAATAATTGATTCCACTACAAAAAATAATACCAAACACGATGTACATATTCAAAACAACTATATAAATGTATACTAATATAAATATATATTATGGAGTATGGAGTGTAGAGTACTTTATTTACTCTGTAAGAGTAGATTCTAGTATTTAACTTTAATCTTCCATTTCTCGGACAAAAAAATAAAATGATGAATTGAATACAAAATAATAATAATAATATAATTTATGTATTTTTAGATTGTGGTAAAATGAGATGAGCTACATGAGATCTATATATCGACGTCGTCACTTCGGCGGACTCATTACACTGTACAGGTAATTCTGTTGTATCTCATTAAACAATAAAATACATTAAATAGATATATATATGTAGATAGATTAATATTATAATATGTGGTATATATATACCTAATAGCTACCATAATATGTTTGATGTATGTGAACAATAAACGGAGATAAATATTTATGCATGGACATGTAAAGTAAACGCATACTTTTGTAAGGAGATATTATTATAATATATATATTTTTGGCTGATCAGCTATTGCAAGCTGGAAAATTGGGGAATATTACGTATCATATGACAAGTTATGAGAATGTCTGGTTTTGGATTAAATTAAAACTTGGACACTTATTTACTTAATTGCTGCTCTTCTCGGTAAAATAAATAAAGCTACATTCATAAAAACTGACAAACGTTTGTATTTCTGCTGTTTAAATTCTCGAACATAAACGGATAGATTTCTTTGGAAAATAGAAAATAAAAAATAAAAAGATTCATAAAAATACGTTCGATATAATGTTTTCTTCTTTTTTTCTCTCTCTAAATATAAACGATTCTCTCGGTAAGTAGTAATACTCTATCTATTTTGTTTTGTAGGTTGTAAATGTTTAAGGTAGGTTTATATCTAGGTATTTTTAGTAGATACAATGTAGTTTCAATAATAGGTAGTTTACGTGTTACGATCAGATTTTTTAATACTTTGACCTTTAGAGATTTTCTTTTCCGGGTTTATTTTGAAGAAATGAGTTTACGGTTTTAGTAAATTACTTTAGGGTCTGCTAATTTTAAAAGTTTTTTTTTTGTTTTGTACGTTTGTACGTAAACGTTTACCTGGAAGAATTAAATGGAAGTCTTAATGGGACTGATGAATTTGTAGTCGAGCTGATGATGGGATGTTGCTGTTCAACTGGGATTTGTGGGGGTGGAACAGTGGAGGAGGAGGAGGAGCATGAACAGTAACAGTCAAAAATTCCCTGATCGCCATTACTGCTACTCCTGGTGTCAGTGTCGTTATCACTGCTGATATCCATACTGTTTTCGTCGGCGGACAAGTCTTCCCCGTCATCCCCTCCCGTGGCCGAAGAGGAGGATTTTGATCGGGAAGAGGACGTTGGTGGTAAAGTAGCCATTAATCTCTTTAGTGCTTCTTCTGGACACGGTATTCCTGTAAAATTAATTACTTTCGTTATCTCTACTACTACTACGTTATTCGCTAAATTTATGCATGCTTCACTGTATTGGCACATCACTACTACCTAGTTGTTCGTAAGCCTTTCTGACTTGGTCAAGCGATGGACCAGGAGTCGCTGAAATACAGCACTTCTCACATTTTTCCGGTGTGATGATCATCTTGTCTTGCTTCTTATCATAAGCTACTGCACCGTCCTCTTCCTGATTGTCATTCTCTCTTGGTGAAACTTGCGGCCAGTTATGTTGCTGTTGCTGCTGTTGTTGTTGTCGCAAGTCATCCAGTTCCTCCAAACAGGGAACTCCACTTTGCCCCTCTTGGGCCTGCTCGGCCACCTGACAATTTGGTGGAATAGGTCTGGGCGCTTGGCTACTTCTCAAGGCCGCTGCAAGTAAGGTGTACCTACTGCTTCTGGGCAGCGTTGCCTCCCACTCCTTAGCTCGCGTCATTCTCATTCTCACCAGCATACATAGAGGACAATCCTCTATTGTGCAGTTTGTCCAGTGGCTCAAAATTCGGAGGGACGTGGTGCAATGCTGGTACGTGCATGTGCCGCCCAGTCGACACGTTTTCATATGATTCAGCACCTCCTTCATTGCCCGACAGTGTCGAATGGGACACTGGACAAAGAATACAACAATTGCAGATTAAGATGTTTTTAAGATAAAAATTAACATTTAACACAATTCAAAACAATCGCTTACATTTAGCAGCAGAGCTCTTGCAACACTGTTGGTAACACCCACTTGCCCGGCACCTCCACCTCTACTCCCTTCACGACTAGCTCCTCCCTCACCTCCATTTCCACCTCCATTTGGTTGCCCACCATTTCTTGCCTGTATCAACTCATGTCTCTGCTGACAACGCCGAGCATGCAACAACAGCATCAATTGGCACTGTATCAGTTTTAAGTTGCCCCCGGCCTGTGCGCTCCCCACACGAGGTACAACTTCCCTATCATCATGATGGTGACGATGATGTTGACCAGAGTGACCATGTGTCATTACATGCGGTCCTACTTTCATCTTGCCCACTACTATCACTCACACAAACGACCTTGTCCTCGCGTCACAAACGAAAAAAAGATAACCGCGATACAATTTTTTTCTCTCCAGCAGCAGCAACTTTTTTTAGACACCTTTCGCATACGTACAACAGCACGCTACTACACCACACTCAGTCTATTGCCCACAGTCTCTTATCACAACCACCAGCACTCATCAAACCTTTTAACTTTTCTCCTAACCTCAACTTTTTTTCTCCAGCTACCAAAAAATCGATTTTTTTCTCTATAACCCCACTAAAAATTCATTTTTTTTCTTGAATAATTAATCAACAAGTCTGTCTCGGTATACCAGTTTATATAATTTCGCTATTAAACTGATCAAGGTCTTCCGCTTACGTCCATAAACTACTCCCTCCACAACTCCGTAATTATTGTACTATCTCAATAGTTAATTTCTTTTACAAGGCTAGACTTGTAGCAGTGTAAGTGCCGTAGTCGGTTGCTTGTTCTTTCTCCGCTTCCTTCTCCTCCGCCTTGAACAGTCCTCCTCCTTGTCTGGCCTGGTCTGCTATTACATTTTATTCGCGTTGTCTAACTATTCATCCACCACTGCTGCCTGCTGTCTGCTTCTGCTCCTGCTTCTATAATAAGTATAACGAGAGAACAAAGCAAGGTCACCTTTACCTCATTCAACTCAACATGAAAAAAAAACTTTTTTTTCCTTCTCAATTTCAACTCTCTCTCTCTCTCTCGTCGCCACACTCCACTTCTCCGTTGTTGTGCTTCCTACTAATACCACACTACCAATCATCTATCACTGCTGCTGTTACACTAATACTGCTTTTGCAACTATTATTAAAAACGTAACGTAAGCCTTTTACTTTACTTTTATTACAACAGCAGCTCTCCTTTTCCATGTCCTCCCTCTCCCTCTCTCTCTATCTCTACGAATTTTATACGCAAAAAATTTCTTTTGCTCAGTATGAAAATAATTGAGATGAGTATGATGAGAGAATTGGAGCTTACAACAATAACAAATTACACACGTATGTAACCACTTGCATATATACGTGTATGTGTGAAATGCTCACGCTTGGCATTTGCCTTTTTGTCCTATTTTGCTTGGAAATTGTGTCTGCAGAGCAAAAAAACACACAGCAAGGCTGTATTAAATAAAGGACGACGATGTTGTGATGATGGAGGAAACTTTATACATGTTTATGTGTGTGAGTGTGTTCCAAGAAGAGGGAGAGAGAAAAAAACAGTCTGCTCCTCTTTCATTGTATAAATGAGGATGGCGTGTGTTTTTATGTAAAAATGTAGTAGAAGTAGTCTTGTTACTACTTGTTATTATTAATGCGTGAGTTTTGTTTGGCTGGCTATGTGTGCCGAGCTATCCCGGAAAAAAATGTGGAGAGCTTTATCTTTTACTATATAAAAGAAACTCATAGGATTCTAATAGCCATGTAAAAGTAAATAGAACAGTATATAACTTCACGGTGTACAGAGAGTGGAGAATATTACTGGAGTTGTTGGATATCGGAACGCGAATTGTGGTAGTTCCAGGATTTTAGGGCACAAACAACAACTCAACTCAAATCCAGAAAAGAAGAGTTCGGTACAGTCAAGCTAGTAGACAGTCAGTGAGACAAGCTTTCACGCTTTTTTTTCACACACACACACACACACACACAAACATGCGACGTTATAGAAATATACATAATATGTAGAGGAAACGAATGAAAGGCTGTTACTTATATTTGCTGGAGAGCGAGAGAGAGAGAGAGAGGCTGAAGATGAGAATGAAAATCTTTCTTCCTGTTTTTGCAAACTCACTATCAGACACACGACATGCACATACGTACATGTATTCAATTATTATATAGCAACAGCACAATGTATAACACAACGACAAATCACGACCGCATCTTTTTTCATGTCGCTACTGCTCTTTCTTCAAGTAAGTGGCACAAAATTTCAGACAATAATATTCCAAAATCATATTTAGGTACGTTCCAATTTCCAATGCCTACATTAGTAGCTACACAACAACAACTAGTTCTACAGAGTATATGTAGTGCACTAGATTTACTAAAACCTTACTTGAGTATTTTTTTGGATCTTCTTCCTGCTTTTCTTATGCCCGTGCCATCACCACACCAACTCCGCCGCGTGATGATAAGCTACTGAAATATCGCCTATAAGCCTAACGATAAAGATGATGTATGTAGATAGGTAGCTGTGTGATATGATATGAAACGAAGATGATCATGTTGCTAAAATACTAGAATAGGCAGGATGACTACCATGTTTTATTTACTGCCTGAACTGGCCTCCTGCCTTAGTAGCCCACTTTTTACGGAGCAGAGCAGAAAGAAAATGCGAGACTTGAAGTTTTGCACTACTATACTATCTAGCCAACAAAATCTCACCACACTGCTATACGCTGGTGGTGCCAATATTTTGATGATTATTATTACTATGTGATGGTGTTGATGGTATAGGCTCTCCTTCTTCTAACAAAATGTCCAACTCCGAGAGAGACGGACAGAATCAAGTTGAGTTGGACGAAGAACAGATCATTCTATAAACTTGATTATTATTATTATTATAGGTAGTATATAACTAAACACACGATATTGTTCATTTTATATTACAACTGCAAATTTGCAAATTCACACACAAACACAAGAAATAACCGCTCATAAAATATCATCATATCATCAACATCGTGTTCACCACCTTTTTCATAGCCAAAATAAAAGCTGCTGCTATATAATGTTAATTTTCTTTTGCTTGTCGAAAAACATGATTTTTATCACCTCACTTCAAAACTTGGTAAAAACTTGTAATGTAACACAACACAGCTCAAATCGGATTTTATAATGAGACGACTGGTGTAATAAATAGGTAATTTTGTTTCTTTTGAAAGCATGCAGCAACAACGGCGCAGAGAGTTTGTTTCGTTCGCCATTCACAAAAGTCGACCTGGTTTATTTTTTTCCTTGTTGCTGCTGCTGATGCTGGTTTAAGCTCAACTTGAACTGCTGCAAACTGTTTGAAAAAAAAACTAAATGAACTGAGCTGCAGCGGTAAAAAGTCAGCGAGCCGTGGTAATCACGATGATGATGATGTTAATGTTACTACAAAATGTTACACTTTGCTTGGTACACTATTGACTACACTGCTGCTTTTTTTGCGGCGTACGTACACGCGGCAATATAGGTATTCAGTGTTGATGCCATGCCAAAGGAAAATACCTAAGAAGACGAAGAAGGTGCCGTTTTTTGCAAAAAAAAAAGAATTCAACAAAACTATTTTACAATGGCAGTAATCCTAGCAATAATACAATGATACAATTCTAAACACAACAAGGTGGAGGACCGTATTTCTTCCAATGTTAACATTATTATTATGTCAGTAGTCCCGTTCGATGTTCTTTTTACGTATCGTAATCTTATGGCTTTTCAAGTTTGAGCCTGGCTGTATGTATGTAAAGTTTACATTGTACACTAGCACCAGAGAGCCTGAATATTGTAATAGTAGTAATATAAGCTGTCAGACAGAAAGAAAAGAGGACATGAAGACCAAGGAAAAGAAGAAGAGGAGGAGGAGAAGGATATGATGATAGATAAAACGACTCACTGCTTACTTTGAGTAGTAAAATTATATAAACCAAGTTTTTGCCACGACAATAAGCAACTGTAAACAAGAACGCATGTCTTTACATTTTGCAGCAGCTCACGCCTTTCTAAACAATCACGGTGACGAGACGACGATGATGATCATGACGATCATTGTGTGTGTGTGTGTGTGAATGTGTGAATTTTTGCAAGAAGAATGTTTACTAATACAAGCAAACAATACGACTTGCAATAATAACGATGATGATCATGATCATCATTCTTATTGCAACTTGAGTACTTAGGCAATGCAAAAATGTTGCAAAGTGCAGAGCAGAGAGCATTTTGCAAAGCGGTTACAACAATGTAATACAATGCAGTAATAGGGAACGATGGATGAGTTACTGGTTGAGTGAGCGAGTGAAGGAACGAACGAAATCCTTTTTTTTCTTTGCCTTACCCAAGATAATTATTGGCAATAATAATAATAATAATGTATGCAGTAGTTGTGGTGGTTGGTTGGTAGTTGTTGCTGGTTATGTTGTGAAACCGACAGACAGACAGACACCACCAGCAGAGAAGTAATGTAAAGTAATGCACCAAAAATAAATGAGACTCGGAGCGCGATGAAATAAATAATAAATAGCAACCGCGTAACGTAATCATATTAAATAATAAAATATAAGTAATAAAAAACATTGATAATCTGCGTATGCAATATATATTTAACTTGTTAGGTTGATGTAGTATAATATAGCTTTATGTATTGTGCTTGTTTGATGGTGCGCAGGTGAGGCATTTATGTAATAGGAAGAATACCTAATAGTATATTTTGATTGTTTAGCAGTACACTGTTGGGAATCATGTCATGTCATAAATACTTGTTACGTTTACGTTCAACGTTAAATATATCATATGCAATAAATGTGTAACAAAAATCTTCTTCCTCTCTCTTTCCCCATTGATATGCCTGTTACTTTTTTGTATTACAAGCGTATTTTTTATCAAAGTGACTTTGCACTTGAATACCTAAATGTAATATATAGGTAAGTAAAACAGCAATTATTGTTTAAAAAATGAACAACCAAAAAAGAAAATGGAAGGTTTCGTTCAAAAGAATTGAGAATTGATAAAAAAATATATAAAACAAGAACAAAAAATGAGTGCGTAACATTGACACGCATTTTTAAGTATTGTTCTAAAGAGAATTGTAACGTAGCTTATATTTTTGTACTAACGGTTTTTTATTTCTCAAGACGGCAAAAATAAATTAAAGTTTTATACTTCTTGCTTGCAGTATGATTGATGCACATACGCAAAACAAACGGTAATTTGTTTTCCTGATTGAGTTCACAGTATACAAATTAGGAAAATTAGAGTACATTCACTTTACTGTGAGCTAAACTGCACAGTAGCAGTAAACCAGCCGCCCATTGCAAATGAAATCTCTGCTGCTGAACACTTGTATTTATTTACACAACAAAATCTTGTGACATTTTATTGAACAGGAAGAGAAGAAAAAAACAGATAAAACGCCAAAGCAAAAGATTACAGTTGCGGGGCGAAACTTGAGATTTTGATAAGGTGGCGATGGAGGTGGGTGATGCTGTTATCGTGTGGTCTACAGATTTTCGTATTTTTCTCTCTCACATGACATTAATGCATTTCGTGCTAAAGGGTTTTCCGGGCGTTGCCAAATGACATTAGAAAAAAATTATTATACCATAATAATCATCGTCACCGTAATCATCGCTAGTTGACATCAAGAAAAGATCATACGAGATAAAAAAAGTTATGCAGTTTTTTTTGGTGTAGAGCGCCTACCACAATTATGTATCTACGGCATGCAGTGTAAATAAAGCTCATGAAAAATGTAAGTTTGTGTAGAAACAGCCAAGCAAGATTACGATGATGATGATGACGACGACGAAGAACATGAACAGCTCAAAAGAGAGAGAGAGAATAAAAAAGTTTCAAAATCAAGCGTGCAACGTGCGTATATCATCATCAGCAGCAGCAGGCACAAACACAGCATTCATACTATTCCTTTTGCGTGTACAATATTTTTTTTGCAAAAGCATTGCAAAGATTAGGAAAAGAGCGGCATTGCGTAAAAATACTTTAAATGCATTCACATTCACACAGAGTAACATATTTGTGTTGCATAAAGTAGCTACAATGTTAAATAATACAGTTTTTCCTGTCTATCTATCTTTCCATCTTGTATATCTGCTTAAAATTATAATGTGTGTAGGAAATATTTTTTTACGTAAGTCAAGTTGAGAATGAACACATCATATTTTTTTTCTACTAACGTCAGTATATATTATGTAGCAAGTGATTGCATTACAATCAATTTGCATTGCAAGTTCACATGATATGATGATACCATCAGTGTAGCAGTAGTCGCAGAAATAGGAATTTTATGAAAGGACTATCGTATTTCAAGTTTCAGCGACGACCAAAACGATGACGACGATGATGACAACGTGAATGAGACGATTAAAAAACATGGGAGTAGAAACGTGCTCATGAAAACTAACCTGATGAACTGTACTGACAATTTAAAATATTGTAAAACTTGTAGTTATAAACCAGGCGTTAAATTATTTAAAAACATTTTTTTCGTATGGTCTTTCAACTAAGGTATTACTACAAGTTTTACGTTTTACTTGACTCTTTGATCTTTTTTTGTCTACTCCACATTTTAGCGTTGCTGCTGAGTAAGTAGTCGTCGGAAGATTGAATGGTGGGAATGGGAGCATTAGTTTACTCACTAAACGAAAGATAACGTACTCCCATATTGCACTACGCTACTGTAAAAATTGAAGCCATTGTCATTGTCTTCCTTTTACTGATCATAACAATGATGATGATGGTTTAGCTATTAAGTTAATATGCTTGAAACTAGCATGTCTATATACTTCTTCTTTACTTTACTAGGTTGATGCTGCTGCTGATAAGCAGAATAAGAGGTTTCTTTTCAACAGAAAGAGAGAAATAAAAGTTATTTATTTAATGTAGAAAAATGTGTCCTGCTTTCTGCACTTCACATTGTCAGTGTTACCGTGTCTGTGTCTCTCATCATCATCATCTTGCTCATTGTTGTGGTCTTGTTCTGCTGCTGCTATGCTGCTGTTTCGCTGCCGCAGCAGTCTCAAGTGCCGCTATCTTGAACCGCTAGAAAAAAAAGTTTGCCTTTTGTAGAAATTCCATTTGCCTATATGCATCAAGGTTTTTCAACAAGGGATTTGAATTTGGGATGATGATCGTGATTTTATGCAGTCTATTGCTTGAAAAAAATGTAATGCTTGTTGCTCATCGCTAATGATCATATTGATAATGATGGACAGCAGCAGTTGCAGGAGGCAAACAAACGGGAACAAAAATGATGATGACGTTGATGACGAGGAGGATGAGGATCGTCAAAAAAGGAGAGAAGCGGTTAAATAAAAGGCTGATGATGTTATGTCATCTGCTATATTTTAGTGTGGTTGTTTGTTACCTTTTATATTTTTGGCTGGCTGACGAACAAGATGATGATGGTCTTGTAAGCAGAAAATTAAATGTTAGCTTATGACTGTGCCATGTTTTTGCTATAAAAAGAAGAGAGAGGGGGAGATTTCAACATAGGAGGCGCAGCAGCAGCATGTCTGTACTTTTGGTGATAGATGATAATGAGATGAGTCAATTGATATTAATAAGATGCAGTGTACACATTTGAATTGAGTGTTGCAACACGGTGATGACTTTATAAAACAGGTAATTTGAGAAGATGAAAATTGAAAGGTGTAGGTGTAGCCTATGCCTGTGATCTGATAATGCTGTTCTTTGAGATGCTGCTAATTGGCTTGGCACATATATTTTTTTATCCCGTGTTGAAAGAAAACTAATTGATTTTGATAATAAAAAGGGGAGGAGGTGGTGGCCAGATAAAGATAATATGCATAAAGATTTTTTTGAAATGATTATGATAATGATGATGTAACAATTTGCCAAAAATGATAAAAGAGTAATAAGGTTATAAAGATAATCTGAGTCAAAATCTGGTAAAGTTATCATAAAGTTTTATACAGCAAAACACAAAAATATTGAATAACGTATCATTTATCAAAAAAATAAATAAATTAGTTAAATGATAATAATAATATTTGGTTATCTAAA